>CAUYQU010023589.1:0-59256 GCA_963574635.1 Cheracebus regulus | reverse complement strand
TTAAATTACAATATTGAACTCACAAATATTAATATTAATTCTAAACTTAAATGGATACAATGCCCTAATCAAAGTCACAGACAGGCAAATTGAATAAAAAGTTAAAATCCATTGGTACATAGTATCCAGATCCAACTCGCGATGATACACAAAGACTTAAACAGATGGAGAAAAATTTACTAATTAAATGGAGAGGAAAAAAAAAAGCAGGAGTTGTAACTCTTGTCTCTGATAAAATAGACTTTAATAGTAATAAGGACTAAAAGAAACAAAGAAGGACATTACATAATGGTAGAAGGATCAATGTAACAACAGAAGTTAATGATTATAAATACATACGTACCAAATATAGGAACACCCAGAAACATAAGACAAGCTTTTATTGACTTACAAAGAAATTTGGACTCCCGCACAATAATGGCGGGAGATTTTGACATTGCATTGTTAATTTGTAATACACCTGTTCTGAACGTGACTATATAACAGAAAGTGAATTACTCTTTAGTATTTACCTAGTATCTCACAGACCTAAATGAAATATTGGTTGACTGTTTGTTTGTTATTTTCTTCCTGTATTCCTTTCTGTCTCTGTTGTTAAGTATAATTGAAGGCATAAAAGAGGTTTTTGATACTTTTTTAAGATTGCATTCCAGCCTGGGCAATAGAGCAAGAATTCTGTTCTCTCTCCCACTTTTTCTTTCTCTTTTTCTCTTATAAAATAATAATAATAATAATAATAATAATAAATAAACTATCCAGGTGAGGTGGCACACACCTGTGGTCCTGGCTGCTTGGGAGGCTGAGGTGGGAGGATTACTTGAGCCCAAGAGGTTGAAGCTGCATTGAGCCATGATTGTACCACTGCACTCCAGCTTGGGTGGCAGAGAAAGAGCCTGTCTCAAAAAAAAAAAAAAAAAAAGAAAGAAAGAAAGAAAAAGAAAAAGAAAGAAGGAATCTTATTAGACTTCTCAATTTAGGTGAATTCTACTTTAGACTTTGATTCCATTCCCAGAGCCTCTGCCAGAAAATCAAATACTTTCAGGGAAAAATCAGCTTTTGTACCAAGATAAATTCCCAAGTTTTCATTATTTCTTCTTTTGAGGCCTAAAAATGCCTTATTGTCTTGTTGTCTATGCGATGCTTTTAAGACATTCTTTTGTAATATTTTAATCAGCTTTTTAAATTGTTTTCAACAGGCAGGTATATCTCTATAAGTTGATCCACTCATTACTGAAAACAGTAAGCCTTCTGAACATGCATTTTAACAGTAAGAATATTAGGTTAAGTGAGGCCTTAAATAAAAACCTTCCTTCTAAGGTCATTGCTTCCTCTGCTGCCTTTGTGAACCAAGGGGAAGTTTCCCACTCTTTAAAGCTCCTGTGGGCTTAAAGGAAGGTAGCCAGGCTCTGTGCTTTTTTGCTCCAACATGTTACAAAGTCTGTGCTAAAATAGTCCATTGAAGCCATTTTTGTCTACATGGAACTATGGTTATGGCATGTAACCAGAATGCTAAAATCTCTTTGCTGGTAACATGATAGATTGCAAAAATGGCAACTCTTTTGCAGCTCTTTCAAAAATGATGTGGCATCTTTTTCTTCATCCTTTGAATCTGGACTGCTTTGTATATTACTTGGTTAATACAATGCTACAGAAAGGATGTTGTATGTAACCTGAGCAGTTTCAAGAATTTTGAGGTACATCCACTCTTACTTTTGGAACTCTGTGAATTTCACATCTAATAAATTACTGAAGGATTTGAGGCCATATGGAAAGATGTCCTAATTATTCCAGGCAGTGAACCTACCAGCTAACCACAGGTGCATGAGCAATCTTGCCTTACATAAACTGAGAGTAACCAGGGTGGCCCAAACTAGAAGAATCACTCAGCGAAATTCACACCCGATTGCCAGCCTATGAATTCGTGAGCTAAATAGCTGGTGGTTGTTTTAAACTATTAAATGTAGAAGAGGTTAGGTTTGTGGAAATTCAACACATAGAGCTATATTACTTTATTTAAATTATCCTTCTTAAAATTAAATCTCTCTCAGTTATCAAATCAATGCACATTTTTTCAGTCCTTATCTAATGAGACCATTTTGCAATATCCGGCAGTATTGATTATTCTTAAAAAAATCTATACTCCTTTAGTGTCTGACGCTGCATCTCCTTGCTTCCACTAGAACTTCTCTACTATTCATATTCTCCGTTTCCCTTGTGGATGTTAGTTCTTGCTTTCCTCATAAGTATTAGCATTTACTAGGTTTCCATCTTTTTCTTACTTCTCCATCAACCACTCTCACTGTTGGATCTCCTCCACTTTTTTCTCTTTCAATGACCACTTTGTATAAAGATATAAATTATGTCTTTATGCAAAGCCTCTTTCTGCATTACAGTCTTGACTGTGTAATTTGACAGTTAGATAATAGTCAGATATATGTCCTGAGACCCTAAGCTTCAACATATCCCAAAGTGTATAATCACGTTCTTCTCTGCCATCTGCTGGCTGGCTGGCTATTCCTCTATTTCACATAGTGTCACAATTCGTCACCCAGAAACCTGCTAGAGAAAACTGGCATAACACATACCTCCCTCCTCTTTATTATATTTGCGTCCACTCTGTTTCTCTCGCACTGCTCTAGTTTAGGCCTTCCTTCCCTCTCTTTTGAAAGATTACAGTCATTTCTTGACTAGTTTCCTTAACTATAGTTTGTTTCTCTTACATCTATTCTAAACTTAGCTGTCAAAAAAAAAGTTATTAAACAACAACTTTCAGAGCATTTATTGCAGTGAATTTGGCAAGTAATAAACACATTTGCCACCACAATTTTTGTCTCTGCCTCTGAAAGCCATCACTAAGTCATTTCTGCAAGATTTTCATGGTAGCATCCAATTCTACACAGCCAGACATTGCTATTGGATAGGAGATAGCTTTAAACCTGAAATCTGTTTGCCTTAGGATTGCCGAAGATAAACAAAGCTGGACAATCGTTAACATGGCAGGGATATATTTTAATCAGTAACATTCTACTGCAATAAGAAAGAGGATCTAGTTCTATCACAAACACTTCTTCCAATACCCAAGTCAATTTTCTTTCAGGTATCCTTGTATAAAACATCCGGAGTGGATTAGGTTCTATACCTTTGTGATCCTGTCAAACCTTGTCTGAATCCCTGTCAGTACACCTGTACACAGTTTTGCCATTTTCTGATGATATGTCTATTTCACTTGAACTATGTGACATCAAGTACTGTATCTTAAATATCTTTATTTCCTCATCACTTAGCACAGTACATGACAGTTAAAATCACTCAGTGGTTTTAAAACTTAACAACAACAACACACAATAATGCACTGACCTCCTGAAACTCAAACCGTGCTTGTGGGCTTAACATCATCTGACAATTGTTCATTTTGTCAGGATTATGATTTCAAAATAACTAAGGACTATAGGCAACTCATTCTATTGTCTCAGGGAAATGTCCAAGGTATCCTACTTTTGTGGACATGTGTTATCTGACAAAAGGTTATCAAGTTCACTGTTCTTTCCAGTTCTGCCTGGTATTATGATTGCAGTGCTTAAGCAGCTTGAATTTCCTGGGCAAGTGTGCACCATGCTGTAATAATTCAGAAGCTGCTTTTGTGTTCTTGAAACATATGGTGCTAGCTCAGATTTATCTTGGGAAAAAAGCTGGTCAGGAAGAGAAACTGCTGAAGAGCCGAAATCTCTCCCAGCAGCTAAGAAAACAACGGAGGGACACCAGCGTCCTTCCTCTGAGACCTCAGGCTCTCTGCCAGTTTGTAGTCCATATGCTGAATCCAGAGAGCTGCTTCACTTCTAATAACGATTGTGTTAATTTGTGTGAGGCTGATATTCCTCCAGAGAACTCACAGTTTCAATCATACCTAAAAGCACCTGTTAGGAAGCACAGCCTCAGAAAAATGCATTAGCATTTCTAAGAAAAGGGTTTATTTTTATTCTTGGTTACAGAGCTGCAAGTTGGCTTGTTCAGAAAGAGTTCTGTTTTTGCACCACACTGATGTTCAGTTTGGTGCAACATTTAAGTCTGGGAAGAGCACAGAGCATCAAATGTGGCAAGAGATGGCAGTAAAGAAAATGCCAAGTGCCCCCTGGCTTATCTCTTGTGGAAGAATTTGTAGCGGGACCTAGACCACCTGAAATGAATAGCATCCTGAAGTTCTGTCTGAATTTCACCCCGTGATTATTTCATTATAATAGACTGAATTTGAAGCAACAAATAGTTTGCCCAGGGAATAAAATATACTTTTACTTTACAGATTCTTTCCCTTCCCTTCCCATCTGTTTTTCTTCTTTCTGTCCCACCTCCACCAATGTGTGTATGTATATGTGTGACCATGTCTGTGTGTGTGTACTCACCTCCATTCCGTTGTAATAATTGGAAATGCACCTTTGCTGGAGCAGGTTAAATATTGCCTTTTAAATATTAGTAGGTTTAGAAAACCCATTCCTATAAAGAATAAAAGTGGTAATTTCAACAAAGTTCTTTCCCAATTTTAATAAATCACTCTAATCTGAATAAACACATTTATAGATATTACATTTAGAAAATGCATAGTTAAAAGGAAACATTTTAATAAAATAACGCTTTTCAAAAGGCCAAATTTCAAACTGGAAAATCAGAAGAAGATACAATCTGAATATTAGTCCAGTGCCACTAGGATATATGCAAGGAAATCACGAAGTTTCCCCTCCCCTTTTATACATGTCTCATTTAATTCGGTCTTTCTAGCCCAGGCCTATTATAATGATGTTTGTTCCAAACTATTTTATAAAATATGTTCATGCTAAAATAATAATGTTACCTTCCACTAAATAAATAAATATGATGTACACACATCACATACATATGTACCTTCCCCCACTCATATATGAGGACTAAGCTCTGTTTTTTTTTTTTGTTTTTTTTTTTTGTTTGCCCAGATTCCTACCTAAGGGGTCTGGGGACTCGTGCCCTACAAACCATAAATTCTCATCAGCTGGCTTTTATTTAACACTATATATCCTTACTTTCCAATATGACTCTGGCATAACATTATGAGACAAGAAAGAAAATAAAAATTTCACCCCAAAACCTGTTTCTCTGCCATATCTTGAAATGGCCCTGGAAAGCCGTCCTTTGTGGGGGAAAATCTGCATGTGTAAAGAATCTCTGTTAACATAGCTAGATCTTTTTCTTCCAGGCCCTCCCAGTCCTGAAGATATTAAATAAAAGTCTAGCACCTTTTAAAGATCTGAATAAGAAACATTTGTCATCTATTGTCTCTAAGGGCAGCCACTGTAAGACTTCAAAATAACCTTGAGGATCTTTTATCTTAACCTGAACATTTTCTTTCTATGGATCCCAGGTTTTTAAACAAACTCAACCAATTGTCAACCAGAAAAATGTTCAAATTTACCCATAGCCTGAAAGCCACCTCCCCACTCCCCTCCCTGCTTAGAGAGTTGTCCCGCCTTTCTGAACCAAATCAATGTATTTCTTAAAAGCCTCCCTAAAATACATAAAACCAAGTTGTACCCCAACCAACTTGAGTTTATGTTCTCAGGACCTCCTGAGGGCTGTGTCAGGAGCCATGGTCACTCATATTTGGCACAGAATAAATCTCTAAATATTTTATAGAGTTTGACTCTTTTCATCAACATAGTATCTTCCAAAATGTGGTCTTAACTCATGAGAGCAAACAATGCAGAGTGTGTGATGTTTTCTATTTCCATGAGTATTAGCTGATCACAAAGCAAGCATTCTTAGCCAATGGGCACTGTATGTTCTAAGTTGAATGTATTCTCTAGTGTGTTTTTATTTTGCTTCATTTTCTCATCTTACCATTTATCTCATCTTATGGCAAGCAGTTTTGGTCCATAATGATATTTTTAAAAACTCAATTTTCCAAACTAAAACACCTAGCTGAGGAGTTAAAAGAGTAGTTTTACAATCGCTGTAGATGCCTTCGAGGAAGTGGTTGAAGGAAGAGATGGATTTTAGGGATTAGTTGAAGTACTTTAATGCTTTCTTTAGCATAAAAAAATAAATTACTAAATCAGTTAGTACAAATAACTTCCAGAGCAGTGATCCTCAAACTCTAGCATGCATCAGAATCACATGGCAGGTGACTTAAACCACAGACTGCTGGTCCTACCTTTAGAATTTCTATTCAGGAAGTCAAGGTTGTGGCCTGAGACTATGCCTTTCTAACAAGATCTCAAGTTATGCAGATGCTGTCAGGTGGTGTCTTGAATGATTTGAGCTGCTATAACAAAATACTGGGTAGCTTACAAACACAGATCTTTATTTTTCACAGTTCTAGAGGCAGGGAAGCTGGGGAAGCTTAAGATTAAGGCTCCAGAAAATTCAGTGTCTGGGGAGAGCCCTCTTCTTGGTTTATAGATGGTGACTTCCAGCTGTGTCCTCACATGGTGGAAGGAGAGACCTACCTTTCTCCAGCCTCTTTTATAAGGGCACTAATCCCATCTTCAGGGCTCCACTCTCATGACCTAATAAGCTCCCAAAGTCCTCGCCTCCTAACACCATCACCTTGGGTGTTAGGATTCCAACAGATAAATTGTCAGCGGATACAAAAATTCAGACCATAGCAGCAGGAGGGATCACATTTTGATAGCCGTTCTTTCAGAGCAATGTCTATAGTACTTTTCAGTTTGGATTTCATAAGGGTCACTATGGTATTATCTGAGAAAACAAAAATGGTGTTACCTAGCTAACTTCCACAGAAAAAAATCAAAAGCCACTTTTCTTTTTCTTTTTTTGAGAGATAGGGTCTTGTTGGGTCACCCAGGCTGGAATGCAGTGGCCTGATCATGGCTCACTGCAGCCTTGACCTCCTGGGATCAAGGGATCCTCCCATCTAGCCTCAGCTGGGAATACACTTGGGCATCACCATGCCTGATTAATTGTTTTTTTAAATTTTTTATAGAAACAGGATTTCCCTGTGTTGCCAAGGCTGGTCTCAAATTCCTGGCCTCAAGCAATCCTCCTACCTTGGCCTCCCAAAGTGCTGGGATTAGGATTACAACTATGAACCACTGTGCCTGGCTGAAACAAACAAACAAACAACAAAAACTAAACAACTTTTTAAAAATAAAATGGATTTATGTTAATTTGGTATTTCTTTTCCACTGAACAATTAGGAAAATGTTTAGTGAAATTTTAGCCAAATTTAACTAAGGAAAAAACTTCATTTTGGTCTGATCTGAATTCCTGGCTGCAGTTGACTGACTACCCCTTGACTTCCACAACATTTACTGCCATCCCAGGTTGACCCCTCATCCTCAGAGCAACATCCTGGAGAGCTCATCCAGGCTTGTCTCTCATCTTCTGTCCTAATTTTTTATGTGCCACCTTCTACCCACAAGCTTCTTAATGTCTTCAGCCTGATTTCTTCTTTTTCAATTTTTTCCTCTTTTCTCCATTTCCCAATTTTTTCTCTTCTGCTTTCATTGTTTTTCTGAACATACCTAGACTTTGGGATCAATCATCACATTGATCATTTCTTTCTAGTATTAGAAATGTCCTGACTTTCTTGCCATTATTCTTACAGACGTTTAAAATAACCCAATCTAATAATTCTTTTCTCTTTGACATCTACATTAACAATCATTGCTAGGAAAATTAATGGTTAGACCACCATTTGAATTTCCGACTGCAAAATGTCTTGTCTCCAACACTAGTTGAGCAGTAGTTGGACATATCTCTAATTAACACTCTGCCATTTTCCACAATTTTTATTTCAGATTCTTATCACTGAAATCCCTTTCTCAGCACTCTCAGAGAGAGGGTTTTAGAAAAACACTTTCTAAAAAGATATTTCTTCCCATACTGTACAAATGAAATAATAACAATAGCTACCCATCAGTTTTTTCCCTTCAACTTTCTTCAACCTTCTCTATCCTGCTGGTGATGGATTCACTCATGTGTGCCTCATTGCTTCCTGCTTCAAAAGAACACAAGAGCAGAATCAAGAGCCGGCACAAAGAGAGTTTTGCATAAGTACCCCATTTCATTTTGTATTTATCACCAGAGTAGTGCCTAAAAAAGTAGGAAACCTTTAAATGTTCAGAAACAAGGCTGATCCATTGCAGTCTGCACTTTCGTGTTCTATGAAAACCAAAAAATTTTAAAACTCACTCTATTGAAAGCATTTATTTCCTGGTTTGTCTCTTAAACTAGACTGAGAATTTGGTTCCCTGTGACACTTGCCTTTCATGTCTATGTCTACAACAACTCAGTATTTGGTACATCACAGGGACTTCCCAGTAAATGAATCAGTGGTTCATTCTTTTGTGTATGTGGGGGGGGGGCCTAATTTTTGTTGATCCTCACTTTGTGATCCACAATTATTCCCCCCTTATTTTTCTCCTCTTGAGTGTTACATTTGTGTTGTCTTTTATTTGATTATCTATGACAAATGTTCACATCTTTTAAAAATATACATATATATAAGACCTAAAAGTGCAAAGAAGAATTCTACTCACCCAGAAGTAACCCTTGCTAGTGTGCATTTATCATATGACATTCTAGACAAAGCTCTGTGCATATTTAAAATTTGCAGTCCCTGTGTATTCTTCTGGTTTCTTTCTGTTATTATCATTCTTAGTGGGGTGGGAAGGAGTAGATAAAATTCTACCTAGAGTAACTATTTAAAGATGAAACTTCAAATATTATCCCCAAGTGGTGAGGGTTTTGTCAGGGATTTGGGGAGGAAGGTGAGGGGACCTGCACTTGCCTTGGGACAGTCTAAAATTCCAGTTTAGGTTTGTTGTCTCAAATATACACTCACAAAATTTGTTACATTCTCTAACTTAGGAGCATTGCTCTGTTCAGAGTTTGTTTTTTGTTAACAGTTAAAAAAAAGAGGAAAGAAGCATGAAAGGTAGCTCAACAGTCAAAGACAGGTTTATTTTGGAGAATAAACCTGAGAGGGTCTTCTGGCCAATTTCAGTGAGAAGCACTCTCTCTTACAGACTAAGAGCATTTATTGGTGAGAGAGTTAGGAATGTTTCCGTGAGGGGGAGAAGTTTATGGGGGAGTTGGAATGTCTCTGGTTGGAGAGGAGGGTTAACTTGAGGCTGGCGTGTCTCTGGTCAGGGAGGGGTTTGGAATGTTTCTCATTGGAGATGTCATTTGTGGTTTATGGTCATGCCAACCTTAGCCATTAGGCTGATGCACTTTGGATTTAGGTGGTTCTTGATCAAGGTGAACTTTAAAATAGCAGTGCTCATCCAAGATGGTGATGTTCCTGCTCTGTCAGTTTCAGGGTGGGATTGTGACTCACAACAATGCCCTGTGATATGAGATGGTGCTTCAGCAAGGTTCCAATGCAGGACTTCCTCTCCTGTTCTGCCTTGTGGATTTGCATCTAAACCTTGTCAGGCTTCCTTCCTCCCTCAGACCACATTCACACTTCTAGACTTCATCAACATTTTCCACAAAGCATCATTGCATTGTCTTTTCAGATTCATGTCACTATCTTTTAGTTAATCCTATAGTTGTGTTAAATCTGAGGACATAAATATCAGCTTTAATCATCCTTCATAATTTTGATCCAAATTTTAGTATGTGATGGAGATCATTTGAGTTTTAGGTTTGAAGTTAGTTTTGTTTTTTTTTTCCACCTCATAGGAAAAGTTACACGCTCCTAGCTTTCCCCTGCCCAACCCCAGCGTTTGTCAATATGTTTAGTCCATGCTTAAGGGAAAAAAGTAGAAGTAAAATGGCCTAATGCTTCCATTTGTCATCAGATGTCCTACCCATTTACATTGAAATTTGTTTGAAGAATGATGTACAGAAGAGGAAAAATAAACAACAGCCAAAAATCTGTTGCTAGTTACACTTTGCTCTGGGAAGGCCCTCATTTTCATGTCCTGTTACGTGCAGTTCAGTTCTGCTTCTCTCCTCTGAGTGTCCATGTTTATCCCACCTACCTCTGCATTGGGCTTTATAGCTTATTTGTTGTTGAGTAGTGAGGGTAACATCCTGTTAGAAATGTAAGCTGAAAATAGTTACAACCATGCACTAGAATCAACTTTCTTGGCAAAAGTGCTAAACGGTCATCCTGACTCCAGTAAGCCAGGGATACTACAACTAATAGTAACCATTGCAGGCTGAGAGTGGTGGCTCATGCCTGTAATCTCAGCACTTTGGGAGGCCGAGGGAGGTGTTCAGAAGTTCGAGACCAGTATGACCAATATGGTGAAATCTTCTCTCTACTAAAAAAAAAAAAATACAAAACTTAGCCAGGCATGGTGGTGGGCACCTGTAATCCCAGCTACTCAGGAGGCTGAGGCAAAAGAGTCCCTTGAATCCAGGAGACAGAGGTTGCAGTGAGCTGAGATCGTGCCATTATACTCCACCCTGGGTGACAAGAGTGAAACTCTGTCTCATAAAATAAAAATAAATAAATAAATAACCATTGCAGCCTACTGAGTGCACACACCATGCCAGGCACTCTGCTAAGGGTTTCAATGCATTTTCATGTTTTCAGCAGCCTAGGACTTGTCTGCTATACCCACATTTTTAAAATAAAGGGACTGAACCTCAGAAAGCTTAGACAATTTGTGCTATTTCATCATACTAATAAGTGGTAGACTCTCTCTGTTTGACTCCAATGACTGTATTCTTGAACACTATCCAAATGAATACCAAATAACTCACTTTGCAAACATTTCATGTCCATTATCACCTCATTAATGTGTTCATTTTATTGCTCAATTCCAGAATGGTCTTGCCATTCCTTTTATCATAAAACATCCCATCCATTCTTAAAGAGCCAGCTTATAGCTCATCTTGTAATTTATCCTTCCCCTAATTATCCAGCATGAAGTAGTCTTCCTGCCTCTGTTCTCCTTAAGCATGTCTGCTTTAGCACTTATTTTTAATATATCAGTTAACATTAGAATGACATCTATCACCTTTTGGTTTCAGAGTTGTACCAGTTCCTATCTCCTACTGTATCTGATGCAGGACAGCTTTTTATTTTGGTTTTCAGAATTTGATTTCAATATATAATAAAAGGGGAAACATAATGCAATTAAAAAGTAACATTTGATATAATAATATCTAAGTCCAATTCTAGGATTTACTAGGTGTGCTATATCAGAAAATGCAACAGGGACAACTAAACCTCAACATTGTCATCTGTAAAAATCATCTTCACAATAAAGCTACTTGTTTTACCTTTCACTGAGTTTTTTTTAAAAAAATCAAATGCAATAATAAGTGATGAAGTGTTTTATAATTTATAATGTGCTATGTAACTCTGTTTTGTCGTTGCTAATAAAAACATAGTTGATTGATGACTATTTAAGTGACTTTTAGGCAGGGTCTAAAGTGAGCAGTAAAAGAAATTAAAGCTGAAACTGTGAACCTAAAGTTCTGTTGTAGAAGTTGTTAACAACTGTCTTTCCTTCAGCAGAAGTTACCTAGTCCTACATTGCCTCTGGCCTTTTGCCACCCATTAAGTTAAAAAGCTAGAAGATACAAACTAGGAAATAGTAGAGATAAGGTGAAAGTCTAGCTTGAATTCAGTGAAGCAAACCAAAATAAGCAAAGACCTCCCACTTGGAGATGGGGTAGAAGACGCCTGTGAACTGTTATGGTGACTAACTACACAGAGTAATAAAGTTATATATATATAAAGTTAAAAGATGTATAATATTGAGTGCACCTGTTGAATCAGCCAACATGAATTCAGTCACATATATGTAATAGTGTGTATCACAAAACAGTATCATAAATAGCAATGAGTTATAAATGGATTTGACCAATATCAAAAATATACTTAGTGAGAAACTACACTGTATTATAACTTTGTACAATTATAAAAGATAATTGTCCAATATAAATGATAATTAAAATTTAAGAAGCAATTTTCTATTTTTAATCTAGATTATAAAATAAATGATTGTTATGTAAAGTGTATCTATTTTTCTTTAAAAGGAAGCCAAATCTGGAGACATAATAATAATCTGGCATCACATAATGCCTAGGAAATAGTACATAGCTAATAAATATTTGTTGAGTGAATAAATGAATGACAGCCACTGGCATAAATTGAAGTTTTTGTAGGTAAAAGACGAGACTGAAACAATTCTTTTGACTCATAAGTGGTGGGCCATTAATTGTATATATATATATATATATATACACACACACACACACACACACACATATACACATATAAACTTTAAGAAAATTAAATTTTAGGAAAATGGAGAAAATGTCAAGTAATATTCTATTGTTCTTCTAAATGAATTTGTTGTCGTTTATGACAGTGCAATGATTGCATCTTGTGTTTTTGTGTAGACATGTTTGTGAACCACTTTAAATAATCCTTTTCTTTTTAATATTCTAACAATAAAAAAAACTCTTTTTTGTGTCCATGAAATATATAGTTCCAAAATTATTTTATGAAATGGAATGGATAGTATACGAATTAATGTCATGTATATCACAGTATGATTCCTTTTAAAACTGAATGAAAGGCATTTAAGGCATGCCTACTGTTTTTTAGGGGCATCAAGTAACATTGAGTTATTAAGTAATGAAATGTGAGTGATGGAGTTCAAGTTCCTGTTAAACATAAGGAGAAAAACATTCATGTAGTAGGTTTAATCACTGTTACTTTACACTTTGATGTGCAAATTAAAATTGAGAACATGTCATTTAAGTGGGCTTAGGAGTTATTCAGAGGTAGAAATATGACAGCAGCTGACCTTTATTATTATATTTTACTGCAACAAAAGCTCTGTGGATGTTATTCAATTTCTAGTGTGAATTGTTTGAAGGTGATAAAATAAGTCAAATATCTGGACTGAGGTATATATTTTAGGAGATAGAAAAATTACTTTCTTACCTTCGGCAAACTTTCTCATTGATCACAAGAGTCAAAGGGCAATCTTCAATCCTCTAACTTACAACACATGGTAAACTACTTCCTCTGCAATCCATAAAATGAAAGGTACAGGCGATATTTTGCAAATACAATGAGAAGATTCTGTTGAGTTACGGGCTTCTTGTCTGATTAATTTTTACATCCCCTGGACCTAAAATAATACCTGTTTTGAAATAGTAGCTCCATGAGTATTTACTGAGGTCAACAGAATTTCATTATCTGAATTTAAATGTAGTAATTGAATTACCCACACAATTAATTTAGTTTGAATATTTTTACTTAACTAATAGTGACAAGCATAAGAAATAAGCATGCTAGAGTTCTGCGAGCATTTTCTCTAAAGAGCCAGATAATAAGTATTTTAACTTAAGAAGGCTTAAAAGTACAATCAAAGATATTATGTAGGTGCATACGTAAAAACTTAGAATGTAACCATTTAAAATTTTTTTAAAAATCGTAACTCACAAGCCACACAAAAACAGACAACCGGCACTTTGGCTTGTGGGCTATAGTTTGCCCTTCCCTGAAATAGATTTTTGTGCAATAAATTCGAAGATTTTATTCACGTAGTTGACCTAAATAACTCTATAGATTTGGTCCTCCATGATGCAAATTTACATAGACAAGATGATTAGATGGATGATAGATTGAAATCAATTTCTTGTAAATTAAATTAAACAATTGAAATGAATTGTTTTATTATGCCTTTGTCTCTGCATATAAGTTAGCAAATTCTGGGACCCAAGTGGGAAATGTGGGTAAAAGGATTTAAGTATGTCTGGAGCTCCTACGGAGAATGGCATCTTTGGAAGAAAAAAGTCAATGGAGTTTAAAGTGTGCCTTAGAAAAGGACAGATATAGATAGAGAGAAGCTCTCATTCCTGGTGATAGGAGGAAGGTCAAACACAAATGGGCTTTGTGAGTGGTGTGAGGGTGGGTGGGAGCAGGTGAGGGCAGCGGAGCTTACACTACTAACCTGGAAGAACATTGTGGTCCTCAAGGCCTGATGTAAGATCCAGCATGAAGTAGTGTTTCTGCCTCTGTTCCCCTTAAGCATGTCTGTTTTAACACTTATTTTTAATATATCAGTTAATGTTAGAAAGACATCTATCACACATTTAACGCTGGGAGACGTTAGATAAAAGTAAGATCTATTCAGGAAACTGTTATTGCTAGTTCCCAAAAGGAATTCTGCATTATTATTAATTTTTTTTGATACTCTGTCGCCCAAGCTGGAGTGCAGTGGCATGATCTCAGCTAGCTGCAACCTCCACCTCTTGGGTTCAAGCAGGAATTCTGCACTTCTAACTAAACGAAATATGCAATTAAATACACATGAGCAGTGGAAATAAATTAGCTTTAATCATTAATTTCTGTATGTTAAACGAGATTAGTTTATGGAACATTAGTGTTGCCTTATCAAAGGAGCCAAAGCCCATTTTCTAGACTGTAAAATATTTTATATGTAGTAGTATCAAGCGGCATAATAGTAAAATTTAAAAGAAAAATTGAAAAAAAAATGGGCAAGCCTCTTGATGTTTCTGAGTTTTAGCTTCTTCATAGGTAGGATGAAGATGTGTTATTTAACGTTTGCCAATGTCTTCTCTATCTTTACAATACCAGGAAGTCATGAAATTTTTATGTTAAATATCTAAAGTATGAAATTACTCACCGTACTACCCAAAGTACACACATATGTACTCATTCAACACCTAGAAAGACCCATAGTTTCCCAAACTGTGTATCAAAGTGCCCTGGGGACCTTTTAGGCTGTGGGTCATACAGTTTCTTACACAACAACTCAACTCTGTAGCCCTAAGGCAGACATAAATAATATGCAAACACATGAGCATGGCTGTGTTTTGATAAAGCTTAATTTTCAGAAAGAAGTGGCCAACACCCAAGCTGTACTTCGCTGGACTCTGGTATGCAGTAATACATATATATTTATTTATGAACATTGAATATATGTGTTGATATGCTTTGAAGAGATGTACAAATATAGGAAGTTTCCTAGTTGATTGATAAAATACTTAAGTGAAGAATGGAGAGAAAGAAGGCATTAGGTAGATTAGAGATAGCCTGAGTCAAAAGGAATACAAGCCATTAGTCAGGGAAAAGAGCTTAATACGTTCATATACACATACACATACATATACTCACAGATGCTCCTCTATTTTACAATTGGGTTTCATCCCAATAAATCCATCATAATTTGAATATATGATGGGCTTATCAGGACAGAACCCCACTGTAAATTAAAAAGCGTACTAAATGCATACTACTTCTGCACCATTCTAAAGTTGACAAGTATATGTTGAACCCTCCTAAGTTGAGGAACAGTCTCTCTATCTCTACATGTATGTGTTCATATATTTGTTCTCTGTTTCTCTATGAAATATTGATGACAAACTTGTTATTTATCGTGGTAACAGTTCATCACAGATATGACAGATGCACAGTGTGTATTATTATGAAACTTGTAAAGACGTTTAAGAACAATCAATAAACATCCATTTCAAACTTGATATTAATGAAGTTTAAACTCATTTCATTGGTACTATCTCTTGGAAATAGTAAAAAAAAGTTTTGCTTGAGCAGAATGACAAGCATGAATCAGACATTAATTCATTAATATCAAATGATATTAATGAAGTTTAAACTCATTTCATTGGTACTCTCTCTTAAAAATAGTAAAAAAGTTTTGCTTCAGCAGAATGACTGACTAATCTAGACATTACGCTTTTGTGAAAATAACCACTTTCATAATACAAAGATAGCCTGTCTGGTAGAGATTAAACTGAGACAGCTATGCCTCTGTGTGGCAGACTTTCAGTGGGCTATATTATCAAGACCCAAGATATTATAACAATTTTTAATGAAAATAAAACTACTACTACTAATAAAGCTGCTGTAATCAGGGCAGCTGTATACCCCCCAAAATTATTTCCACTTAATAAAAGCTCCCCTAACCTCATCAAAGATTGTGTCTCTGATCCCAGTAAGTAAGACCAAATTTTAAAAATATGGAGACTTCAGATCTGATTCCATATTGAATTCTAATATGCAGATCTTTGCTAGAATGCGTCAAAGGAGATTAGAAATATTGATTATCATTTAAGTACTCTTAGATCACCAAAATCTCACTAATGAAGAATTTCTTTAGATAATGACTCCTATTGGATAGTTAACAAACTATATAATGAACATGTAATACATTAATCCCTCAATAATATGACCAGAGATCCCTACATTCTAAAAGTATCACTGTTTTCTGCCTGCAATTGATAGAAATATAGCATTAATGAAATGTTCAGTTCTTGCTTGAAGTTCACACCAGCATAATTTTTCAAGGTATATAGGGCTTCAACATTTCTTAAAAGTCATGTTTGACTTTTTCTAGGATGGAATATAGAGGTATGATTAGGTAAACTTAAATGGGAGAGAGATTACACATAGAAAATAAATCTTATTCTGCTACCTAGAACAGTTTTTGAATTGTCCTTGTTAAGGCAAAATCTTCTTTGTCACTCAGGTCTCAGTTCAAATACCAGCTTTCTATAGAGATTATTTTTTTGATCACTGTTTTAGGAAGGGGTCTGTAGAAATTAAACTTTGGGACAGAAATGGGTATGAAGGAGGTTTACTGGAAATTCTCCTGGAATTAACACGTGTAGAAGGCTGAAAGAACCTAGACTGGCAGAGAAAGGTAGTCAAAATTAAGGCACAGCAGATTCATCTTTTTCACCATGAGCTCTGGTGCTGGAATACATCTATAAAATTATTCCAACTTTCCCCAAAGGAGTAGCATTCATATCCCCATGTCAGTCAGTCATTGGATGAGAGTTGGATGCATACCCATGGGTGTCTTAGCTCTCCTTGGTTGAGGACAATTCCCAGAGCAAAACTCTGGCTGAGAGCTTTCAGCCAAAAAACACTCCCAGAAGTTGGGGGAGTAAGAGCCTCAGTCCTAAAGGGAGAAACAGATGGTTTAAAATGGCATCCACAACATTCTACTCCCTGCACTACTCAGGTACTAGTGATTCCTATATAGTCATTGCATCCCTTACCAACAGGGACACATTTTGAGAAATGGATCAGAGACAGAGCATACTTACACAAACAGAGACAGTATAGCCTACTACATTCCCAGGCTGTATGTACTGCTCCTGTGCTACAAACCTGTACAGCATGGTACTATATTGAATATTGCAGTCAATTTTAACAGAATGGTAAATATTTGTGTATCTAAACATAAAAAGCAGTACAGTAAAAATGCAGCACTATAACCTTACAGGACCACCATTGTATATACGGCTCATCATTTATCAAAACATCATTATGTGGTGCATGACTGTATTAAGTTCTGGAATCAGCTCCTCTAGAATCCCTGGAAAAACACAAAAGGGCGGTAAGTGAGACAAACTACAGCCCATGCACTACATCTAGTCAGAAGTCATAAATGATACTCTCTGTGTCGCTCTTCCATTATGATTTCTGGATTCACTTTTAACTAGTGCTTCTGCAGATCTAGGTAGCGACTGAATGCAGAATATCGTATCTGCAGGGTCTGTGTTCTCAGTCACTTTCCTCCCCTGCCAGCTGGTCGTATTTGGCATGTTGAAACAATACAACAAAATTAAAAGACAAAGTGCAGCACTACTTTGGATTCTAAAGACAGCATGTTTCACACCTTGGAATACTTCTTCTACCCATTAGTGTATGACAGCAAAGGCTGCCTGTTTTCAGTGAAAACTAGAGAGGAAAAATGCTCTGCAGGAGGTGTAGGAGAAAGCAGCTTCACTCTTGGGCCATATGACCCAAAAGATAATATATTATTACATATTTCAGTTGTGGGAAAGAATGCAGAGTTTAAACCCATGGGTGTGTGCTGAGGGAGGGACTTGGATGTAATAGTGAGGGATAACATGGAGTCTGGGCTACCTGATTATGCATCATACTTGTGCCCTCTATTTCTGCTCTTGCTCAGTCCCAGGTGTGCAATTCCATCTTTTGATGGATTTCTTCTGCATGTATCCAGCCTTATGGCTGGCTGAGTCTCTCAGAAATCAGTTCGTGATGGAAATATCTGGCTGCAAAATCACTTGATATCTCGTGGTTGGCTGACATATATCTCTTAATAACTGCTTTTGGAATATAGTGTAATTCTCCACTGAGGTGGCATGATCTTGCAGCAGAACTCTAGGGGTCTAAATCGTGATTCTCTTATCAGAGTTTGCTATAAACTCTGCATTCTTTCCTACCACTGAAATATGTAATAATATATTATCTTTTGGGTCATATGGCCCAAGAGTGAAGCTGCTTTCTCCTACACCTCCTGCAGAGCATTTTTCCTCTCTAGTTTTCACTGAAAACAGGCAGCCTTTGCTGTCACACACTAATGGGTAGAAGAAGTAGTCTCAAGTGTGAAACATGCTGTCTTTAGGATCCAAAGTAGTGCTGCACTTTGTCTTTTAATTTGATTGGATTGTTTCAACATGCCAAAGATCACTGGCCTCCTAAAAACATCACTGCTGTGGTTGGCCTTTAAATCTTCATGGGGTTTATATTATACGTTCTGGGGTACACGAGTTTTTCCAAGGCCTCTATGGATTTGCAACTTCTTGCTACTCCAGTCCAGTTAACGTGAGGTAATCTATAGAGTGGACCAAATTGCAAAATATTTGGGTACCTGAACCAATTCTGCAAATTAGTTAGATGGTCCAGATTTCTTCTGACTAATTATGAATAGGAGAAATGGGGAAGTTAAGATAGATTTACATTAAAAAGGCATATGTATAGTGGGAAGGGTTAGTCTGCTAGGGCTGGTATAACAGAATATAAACTGAGGGGCTTAATTAGCAGACATTTATTTTCTCACAATTCCAGAGGCTGGAGAGTCCAAGATCAAGGTGTTGGTAGATGTGTTCTTGGTGAGGGCTTCCCTCCTGGTTTCTCACTGTGTCCTCACAGGTTAGAAAGAGAGATAGAGAGCTCTGGTCCTTCTTTCTCTTCTTCTAGGGACACTAATTCCCTCATGGCAGCTCCAATCCTCATGACCTTCTATAAACCCGATTACCTCTCAAAGGCCACACCTCCAAATACCATCATATTGAGGGTAAGGGTTTCAAAATATGAATTTGGGGGAACTTTAACATTCAGTTCATAACATGGGGGAGTTTTGGTACAGATTTTCTTCATTTACTAAAAAAAGAAAAGAAGAGTCATAAAGAAAAATAAGTCCTTTTTTCAGCCCCAGTCACCATTTCTGCACATCCTGTCCTCTCCACATGCTTTCCTCACATATAGTCACGGTGTCTGAAGCCGTAGCAGCCACTCTGTGGCTATGTAACAATAAACACAAGGACAGCAGGGCAAATGCACTGAAAATTGTAGAAAGATGCTAATCTCTTAAAAGAGATTTAAGATAATAACTTTAAATTGTAGAATCTTCCTATAGTTCTTGTTACATTAGAAGTATTTCTCTTATTTGAGCTGAAACCGTTTAGATTAGTTAATTATAGCTGCTATAAAAAAATAAACTCTAAAACATCAGTAACATAATACATAAATTTCATCTCTCTCTTACAGTAGCTAAAACGGGGGTTATTCCCCATCAGACAATGATTCTTGAACCAAATCTTTGTTCAAATTTTGGCTCCACCATCTCCAAAACTTGGCTTCCAGAGTTAACTTGGATATCACCTCAATTTCTAATTTTAGGACATGAGAAAAGAATATGGATGATTATGCATAGGAAGTTTTTAATGGAGAAAGCCTAAAAGTAGGTCATGCGGTTACTTTTAACTGCAAAAGAGAATTCCAAATTGTTTTTCCATGAAGAATGAGATAGGGGAATGACTTTACTCCCTGTACCTCGAATAGTGCCTGACTGATAGCAAAAACTTAATACATAATCATTTAATATATGAATAAATTAGTTTACTTTGCTCTGCTTCTCCAACAATAATGTATGAGTAGAGAGAATACCTTATCCAAAATGCTTAGGACCAGAAGTGTTTTGGATTTCGTATTTTTTTCAGATTTTGGAATATTTGCATATACTATACCTAATGAGATATCTCTGGATTAGGACCCAAGTCTGAAACTTACTTATGTTTCAAATACACCTTAACACACAGCCTGAATTTTATACAATATTTTAAATAATTTCGTATGTGAAACCAAGTTTGTATCAAATCTTTATACATGGAATTTTCCATTTGTGGTGTCATGTTAGTGCTTTAAAAATTTCAGATTTTGGAGCATGTCAAATATATATGTATTATTATTATTTTTTTGAAGAGACAGAGTCTTGCTCTGTTGCCCAGGCCGGAGTATTGTGGCATGATCATAGCTCACTGCAGCTTTGACCCCCTGGGCTCAAGCAGTATTCTTGCCTCAGCCTCCCGAGTGGCTGGATCTACAGGTGCCCACCGTGGTACCTGGCTATAGATCTAAACATACATCTTGCAAATGTTTTACATGACCATAGAATAAGATAGTGCTTACATCCATGAAAATTCTGAGTTCTAGAGAAACAACTCAAATTTTTATTATTGATTGATTCATAATTTCATTTATATGTAGACAGTAGCAATCTGTCTACAGCCTCCTTAGTGACAATACGTGTTCCTCCTTGTTCTTTCACACTAAGTGAGATCCCTTCGGTGTTTTTTGTAAGAGATAGTCTTGTTTTTTTCTTTGCCAATAACTCAATGAGCGACCACTGCCCTCTAATATAACATCAAAAATATCTGATCAACTAAGTCAAAAATTTACTTGATCTTCTCTTATTTATGTAGGAAAAATAATCTGTTTTATAAAATTAATGTTTGCCTGAATTGATTGAATTTCCCCATGGTTACAAGAAAATAACCTAGTTTGCCAAAGATGAGTTATAGATATTCTATCATTTGTCTTTAGCAAATACTCATATCTAGGTCTACCTCTCTATCAATTATGCTTCCTTAAGTTTTTTTTTCTCTTAGATGACTATGTCATGATTTTACAAATCCACATGTATATTAGTCTGTTTTGCATTGCTATCAAGGAATACCTGAGACTTGTAATTAATAAAAGAAAGAGGCTTATTTGGCTCAAGTTCTGCAAGGTGTTAAAGAAGCATGGTGCCAGCATCTGCCTCTGGTGAAAGCTTCAAAGAGTTTACAATCATAGGAAAGGCAAATTGGGAGCAGATGTGTCACATGGTGAGAGAGAGAGAGAGAGGAGGAGGGAGCCAGGCTCTTTTGAACAATCAGATTTCATGATAACTAACAGAGCAAGAACTCACTCATGATCATGATGATGGCACCAAGCCAATCACGAGGAGTCTGCCTCCATGACCCAAACATCTCCCACGTGGCCCTAGATCTAACACTGGAGATCACATCTCAACATGAAATTTGGAGGGGACAAATACCAAACTATATCAATACGATTCTGCACATGAAATGGGTTAGCAGAGTTATAGATAATTAACCAGGATCCAAGTCATTAAGTTAATATAAATCCTAGGCAAATAAACTGTTCATATTTCTACCAGAATATGTATTGAGGCTAAGCATGCACATCTGATGAATCATTCACTCTTCTGTTTGTGGTTTCTTTTTAATTACACAAATTTTCTGTGATTATATTGAAAATTATGCAGGAAAAAGGCTCCAAATAAACAAAAGTTCTTAGAAAAAATGTTACATCCTAATGGCAACACAAACTTTCTAATTTTTATTTTTTAGTATAACTTAGAGGCTTTAAGTCATAGGTCAGATTAACTCTTGACATAACCCAGCTATGCAGACTTTGTTTTCTAATACTAAAGGCATGAGCATACATATAATTTCCATCACCTAAAGCTATTATGGCATCATTCTGATGGCCTACTATACTTTTGCAAATTACTTTATAATTCTTGCTGCTTTGAAATTCTTCTTGTCAATGTCATGTCTCCAATAATGTCACTTTGAACAGTGATTGTGTGAATGCTTAGAATTACTAATAATTTCCACAGACAGTATCTTGTAATGAGGTAGTAACAGAATATTTTTCCATTCTGTGCAAGTGTCTTATGGGACTGATTTTCTACAAGATGGCTTTCTTGGCATCCAGTGGAAGGACTCTCATCTCAAGAGAAAACTTTATGCACACATTAGAAATGAGGGAATAAAGTTTCTTAAACCAGAACTGCATCAGAAGATGTGTTCTCTCTGTCTCTGTTTTTATTTTTTTTATTTTTAGTTTTTGAGACAGGGGTCATGATCTGTCATCCAAAGTGAAGTGCAGTGATGTGAACATGACTCATTTGCAGCCTCAATTTCCTAGGCTCAAGTGATCCTCCTACCTTAGCCCCCTGAGTAGCTGAAACTACAGGTACACAACACCACATCCAGCTAATTAAAAAACATTTTTTGAGAGAGTCTTGCCATGTCACCCAGGGCTGATCTAGTCCTGAGCTCAAGCAATCCTTCCACCTCAGCCTCCCAAAGTTCTGGGATTACAGGCGTGAGCCACTGCACTCAGCCTGATGTGTTCTCTCTTAACAAGTTTCTAAACCAATGATTTTCTATAATCACTAATTAATGATGATTATCATAACTTCAACCACAGTATTTTTAAAAGAGATATTTAAAATACTTTTGCCTGGATAATTTTTATATTACTTAATTTGTGTATTATAACACGAAGGGAATGAGGATTACCAATTTGACAGCCTATTGTTCAGTCTAATTAAATATATACAAAACTGAATTTCCTTAAAATACCGAATTTCAAGGATTAAAAATAAATTGTTTAGTAAGAGAAAAGAGAAACAAGAAAGCTGATGGGAAAGACAATAAAGAAGGAATAATAAAAAGCTTGTGGGATTGGTTACAGCTTTCTTTCTTTTTTCTTTCTTTCTTTCTTTCTTTTCTATTTTCTTTTTTTTCAAGGTGCTAGCTGTAAGATTTACCATATCTCAAATAACTAGAAAATTAAAGCCTACATTTTAAAATCCAGGTGCTAAAATTTCAACAGATATTTTTTAAACAATGACTCAGATTAGATAGATAGATAGATGACAGATAGATAGATACACAGATATATAGATACATAGATGCATAGAGATAGGTATAACAAAATCTTTTTCAATTTACAGCATGAGTATCATATACATTACCATCTTATTATAAATGCAAAATGTACTTTAAAATGCTAATTTTGAGAAAGATAATGACTAAGGCAATTTTATGGTACTTGTGATTTGTTCCATTACTATATTACTATTACAGTTTCAAAAGACTTATAGAACATTTTTAGTCGGTCTTTTTAAGAAAACCTGAATGTGCAAAATTTAAAACAAGACATTCTATTTAATAAAGAATATGTTAATATAATCTCATCTTTGAAGGGGAAGATAAATCAAATAACCTTTATTTTTTTCCAAGTTAGTGAATTTATACATATTTGATCAGCATAAGTTTTTAAGATTACTTGACATAAGATTAATCTTTCCAGAATTATTGTTGTTAATTTTATCACCCAGGATACCAGTGATTTACTCATTCTTTTTCATGGTACTGGTTTTCCCTTTCACCAGCCTACTTCACAGGGTAATGTATGGACCCTCCTTGGATATTTACCCCTGGAAAAGAATCTACTTATTCCCAATATGTATGTATCTCAACTTATATGACTGAAATATTCAGGGAGATTGTGGATTTGTAAATCTGGAGCAGGATTAAAAAACTCACTGCACAGGTAGACCAAAGTTTCCAAAATCAGATGCCAGCAGGGGTTTGGTAAGTAATATATAAGAATTGAACAGCCAGATATAACCCAATATATTGGGGTGAATTTGGAAGCCTATGACCCACTCAAAAAGAGAGAGCATCATCTACAAAGGTCAAGCAAATTAATTCCTTACTGAAATGTGAAATTTATCTTTCCAACATAGGAGAAGTCAGAAATCCAATTCTTTATATTAAGCAAATCTTAGATAAACCTAGGTAAGCAATCTGAATTACTGTATTTAACAATGTACAAATCATACAAAACAAATCTCTTGGAGACATTTGGCCCACGAGTAAGCCAATTTAAAACCTATGTGGATCTAGTGTAGGAATTACAGATTTTCTCTAACCAAAGTCTAAAAAAAAAATTCAATTGGATTTTAGTGTCATCCAACATAGCCACTTTTTCTACCATTACTTATTATTTCATTCCTGTTAATGTTAATCATTTACCTGCTTGCAGGCCCTGAACGCCCTTGAGAATATAACCAATGCTGGTCCAAAAGTCTGACTGACAACGTTATTGTGGGATAATCAATGAAAGAGGAGTTGGGTGCATGGTTGAGAACTAGGGATGAGAGATGTGGGAGACCCACTGAGTGGAGGAATGGCCAAACTGGGACAATGTACCTGCTGCATCAGATGTGGTACCTCTTCATCCATTTCAGTATCCATAGCTATGTAGAAAAAAACCTGAATTTATGTCATTAAAGATGTTTGATGTTAACTTAGTAACTGATCATTTATGAAGTAAATAATAGGGATTTGGGGTGTGCATGTCTGGCCTTGTCAGAGGTAAACTAAGACAATATTCATAGTCTTAGCCAGGTCATCTGGGGAAGGATGGCTCCTTGTAGTAAGATTTTTCCAGAAAACAAAGAGGTTTGGGGATTTCTTAACCCTAGTGCTTTCCAGAAACTCCGGGTTCAGGTAAAGCTCAATATTGTCAATAAAAATTTGACAGTAAGGTACAAAGAAAAAGCTAGAGAGAATTTCAGTTTAAAGAATTGTAAGTTCTATTAAGGAGATATTTTGTAACACAGATCAAGGAAATATTATCCATTCCTGGAAAGCAGTGGCTCTTAACTGGGGGTGTTTCCTTCACCCTGAACCCTTGGAAACATGTAGGAGCATTTTAGTTGTCACAAATGAATGTGAGAATATGACTGGCATCAACTGGATAGAGGCCAGAATTTATACTAAACATCCTACAATTAAGAAAGCCCGCTGCAAGAACCATTCACCTTAAACTTTCAATAATGCTTAACTTGAAAGACTGCTGTAGGGACAAAAACACAAGTTTGAGAAATTGATAATTCTCTGCCATCTTCAAACTACATGGACCCCCATAAGTAATTTAACAAGTATGAGCCTCAGTTTTCTAATATGGTATCTGGGCACAATAAAATATTTATTTCATAGGACCTGTTGTGAGGATTAATGAAATAAGATCTGTGTAAACACCTACCACAGTGCCGGACAAATAAGTCAGGAAGAAAATAATAATTACTTCTCCATTTCCCACTCTCCCTTCTATCTACTTCTCACCTGAGTTTCTCTGGACTTTTTCTGGTAATCAACCATTTCATAGTGATTATGAAGAGAGTCTAAAACTTCTGGGATTGGAAAGAAGAAGAAGAAAAAAAACAGAGTTCTTATACCACCAGGATCAGTTTTATGACCTTAGGCAAACCAACTTACTCTCTGTGTTTTAGTTTTCTTCTGTGTCAAAGGGACGAAAAGACATTTTCCCTTACCTGTCTTGGAGACAAAAATAAATGAGTTACTAGGAAAAGCAGCAATTTGCTCAGAAGAAGTGATCTATAAATGATTTTAACTTTAGCAGCATATGAAAGCACTTTCAAAAGTTATGGACGTTATCCAAATTAAAAGACTTATTTTACTGTAACTTACATTATTTGAATATAATGTATTTAAATAGTTTTTTTGATAAGTGTGCTATTTATTTTTTAAGTTGTATTTTAAATAATTATCTATAACATTAAAATATCTATAGATGAGTCTCAGATTAAGACTACAAAATTTCTCACATACCAATACACATTTCATCTCTGAATAGTCTTTCTTTTCATAGTTTCTCAGTTTTGTTTCTTCAGGTAGTTTTCTTTATACAGTTTAAATAAATATTTTGATTCTTTTCCCTGATTTACTAACTTTAGACAATATCATTTTATTTTACTTTTCAAAAGATTAATCACATAGTGACTTACCCAACCATATGTTCTCTTTCCTTTCCTAGAGCTTGTTTATATTGGTATTTTAAATTTGTAAAGTTTATAAATTTCACATTTGATATGTAGCTAAAGTTGTGCTCTAGCTTTACTATGGGTTGATTTTGAAAATATAACCACAATAAAAATGACATGGTTTTAAAATTATGCAAATATGTAACCCAAATACAGCAATTGAAACTGTGGAGAAGGAAATGCAATCCTGTGGCACTGAAGTTCTAATGCTCAAAGGATAATGTCCCAAGCATACAGATGTAGTAGCTTTTCCTTTCTTTTCTTATTTGCTTACATTTTCTTTATACATCTTCGGTGACCACTAACTCATATTCATAATCATTTTCTCAATTTCTTTGTTAAATGTGATTTTCCTTTATTTTATTTTATTTTATTAGGTTGTATAGCTTTTTAGTGCTGGTTTCCCAGTAAGCAGACTCTGACAGAAAGATTTGGTGTTCAGGAAATTGATAGGACATTGATTGGATTTTGCTCCTAAGGATCAGCCTAGTGGGGGATAAGGGGAGACAAAGGCAGATTAAATAAGGGAGCAAGATTGAATAAAAGAAAAAGCTGGCTTGTGGAACACTCATGATAAAGGCCTCAGCTGATTTCACAGGGTGGAGATGCCCCTTTGTCATTGTTCCAGCTCCCACAAGGGAGAAGGCATTGGGTGTGGGTTACACCCAGGAAGGGGTATGATCTTGGGCAAGGTGATTCTGATCAACCAGGACTATATTGGGATGATGGGTGGGGAGGAACTCAGCTGCAAACTTTTAGCCACCAATACTCTCAACAGCTGGGGGAAGACAAGTGTTCGGCTTGAAATACGTGGCAAAGCGGGGAAAAATTCAGGCCACATGCAGTAGGATTCGTCCAAAGCAGTCCTCCAGAGGTAGATTTCTCACGAGATCCTTGAACATTTGGAAAACGGGATTGAGTTTTTTCATTATACTTCACTGGTAAGTTAATGAAGTAGAAATACTTTTCCTCAAGATGTTTGTTCATTGTCTTTTGAGTACTCAGTGCCTGATGGGAAGTAAACAAGCCAACCAGATTCTTGCTCTGTGGTGTACATGTTTTACTTTTTCTCTCTGTGGAAGATTAGGAAAGTTTCCCTATCCTGGAAGTTCTGAAACTTCATAGGATTTGGATCTTTTAAAAATTCTAATCAACATTTCTATGTTTTTGATAGGAAGAGGTGTTTTTCCTTTGCTGAAGACAATCATCTTTTTCTAATTTATTTCATTGTTTCTTTCATTCACTATCACAATTCCCTTCGCCTGGAACTCTTGTTAGATTGAAATCCAGAATACTGACTTTTTCCATGAAAATAATATTTTCTTTTATTATTCTTCCCTTTTTCTTTTTTCTTTGTGTTTCCTGTGACATTTTCTCAATTTTCCTTGTCCAGAGCATCAACTAGATCCTTAGCTGTATTCATTTTCCTTTCCTTTCCATAAGGTAACATTTAAAATTTTTTATTTTACATTATTTTTATTTTACTTATTTTTATATGGCTTCTTTATAAACATTTGTTATTATTTTATTTGACATAATTTGTATATATTTATCATGTACAACAAGTTGTTTTGAAATACTGTATATATACATTGGGAAATGGTTAACTACTGCTAATTAACATATGCATTACCTCACATACTTACCATTTTTTCTGATAAGAAAATTTAAAATCTATCCTCTTAGCAGTTTTCAAGGTATAATACATTGTTATTAACACAAAAAGACAAATACTGCATGATCTAACTTATATGTGAAATCAAGAAAAAAGTTGAACTAATAGAAAGAGTAGAATTGTGGTTATCAGAGGCTGAGGGTGGTGGAGAAGATTCAAAATTTCAGTTAAAGCTGGGCACGGTGGCTCACGCCTGTAAACTCAGCACTTTGGGAGGCCGAGGTGGGCGAGGTCAGGAGTTCAAGACCGGCCTGACCAACATGGTGAAACCTCGTCTCTACTAAAATATAAAAAATAGCTGGGCATGGTGCCCCACTCCTATAATCCCAGCTACTCAGGAAGCTGAGGCAGGAGAATCGCTTGAACTGGGTAGGTGAAGGTCACAGTGAGCCAAGATTGTGCCACTGTACTTCAGCCTAGGTGACAGAGCAAGACTTTATCTCAAAAAAAAAAAAAAATTCAGTTAGAGGAAATATGTTCAATTGATCTGCTGTACAACTTGATGACTATAGTTAATAATTACTCTTATTTTGACAGCATTCTCTTCTTTTATCAATGCAAGTGCTAACTTTTCTCTGAATGCACTAAATCTATTCTGCAGATAATTTCTACCTCTGCTTAGTCAGCCATATGCTTCCCCATCCTGGTATTTTTGTTTATATTTGGTTCATATGTTTGGTGGTCTGTGAGTCATTATTTCATAAATAAAAACACAACTAGTTTAATTGATATAAGTTGTTTGCATAGTTTTACTCTGCAGATACATAGGTCTGTTTCCCAAAGAGACTAAGTTATATTGTGTGTGTGTTATATCAATCTGGACTAAATTTTATATAATTATATTATAAAGTGTAATATATATCAACATACATAAAAAATATAACACATACAAATATATGCTATGTTTTATGTTTGTTTTGTATGTTATACTTGTCATATACACCGTATGTTATGTTTCATGTGTTATATATATGCTATATATGTGTGTGTGTATATTTAAAAGTGTCTATATGTGCTTTGTGTGTGGATATTTAAATGTATCTATATGTGCTTTTTAAAGTTGAAATGTTCCAAATGGTTCTTTTGCCCCCAAATGTGTCTTCTGTTAGCCTTAAATTCTCATTATTTTTAATATTTTCATGAAGTATATCTTTATATATGTATACATATATATACACACACACACATATATTTTGTTGCACTTTAGATTCTCAGGTACATGTACAGAACATGCAGGATTGTTGCATAGGTACATACATGACAATATAGTTTGCTGCCTCCATCTCCATCACCCATATCTAGCATTTCTCCCCATGTTATACCTCCCAAACTCCCTACCCTCTGCTGTCCCTCCCCTAGTCCCCGTAACAGACCCCAGTGTGTGATGCTCCCCACCCTGTGTCCATGTGTTCTCATTGTTCAATACCCGCCTATGAGTGAGAACAGGCAGTGTCTGATTTTCTGTTCTTTTGTCAGTTTGCTGAGCATGATGGTTTCCAGATTCATCCATGTCCCTACAAAGGACACGAACTCATCATTTTTTATGGCTGCATAGTATTTCATGGTGTATATGTGCCACATTTTCCTTGCCCAGTCTATCATTGATGGGCATTTGGGTTGCTTTCTGATCTTTGCTATTGTAAACAGTACCACTATCAACATAGGTGTGCATGTATATTTATAATAGAATGATTTATAATCCTTTGGATATATACCCAGTAAGGGGATTGCTGGGTCAAATGGAATTTATATTTCTAGGTTCTTGAGGAAGTGCCACACTGCCTTCCACAATGGTTGAACTAATTTACACTCCCACCAACAGTGTAAAAGTGCTCCTATTTCTCCACATCCTCTCTAGCATCTGTTGTCTCCAGATTTTTTAATGATCGTTATTCTAACTGGTGTGAGGTGATGTCTCAATATGATTTTGATTTGCATTTATCTGGTAATCAGTGATGATGAGAATTTTTTCATGTTTGTTGGCCTCATAAATGTCTTCTTTAGAAAAATGTCTGTTCATATCCTTCACCCACTTTTGGATGGGTTTGGTTGTTTTATTCTTGTAAACCTATTTTAGTTCTTTGTAGATTCCGGATATTAGCACTTTGTCAGATGAGTAGATTGCAAAAAATTTTCCCCATTCTGTTAGTTGCTGGTTCACTCTAATAATTTTTTCTTTGGCAGTACAGAAGCTCTGGAGTTTAATTAGGTCCATTTGTCTATTTTGGCTTTTGGTGTTTTAGTCATGAAGTCCTTACCTATGCCTATGTCCTGAATGGTTTTGCCTAGGTTTTCTTCTAGGGTTTTTATGGTGTTAGGTCTTATGTTTAAATTTTTAATCCATTTGGAGTTAATGTTAGTGTAAGGTGTCAGGAAGAGGCCCACTTTCTGCTTTCTGCACACTGCTAGCCAGTTTTCCCAACACCATTTATTAAACAGGGAATCCTTTCTCCATTGCTTGTTTTTGTCAGGTTTGTCAAAGATCAGCTGGTTGTAGATGTGTGGCATTGCCTCCAAGGCCTCTGTCCTGTTCCATTGGTCTACATCTCTGTTTTGGTACCAGTACCATGCTGTTTAGATTACTGTAGCCTTGTAGTATAGTTTGAAGTCAGGTAGCGTGATGCCTCTGATTGTCTTGGCTATGCGGGCTCTCTTCTGGTTCCATATGAAGTTTAAGGTGTATTTTTCCAGTTTTGTGAAGAAAGTCATTGATGAGGATAGCATTGAATCTATAAATTACTTTGGGAAGCATGGCCATTTTCACTATATTGATTCTTCCTAACCATGTGCATGGAATGTTTCTCCATTTGTGTATGTCCTCTCTTATTTCGTTGAGCAGTGGTTTGTAGTTCTCCTTGAAGAGGTCTTTTACATCCTTTGTTAGTTGTATTCCTAGGTATTTTATTCTCTTTGTAGCAATTCTGAATGGGAGTTTGCCCATGATTTGGCTCTCTGTTAGTCTGTTATTGGTGTATAGGAATGCTTGTGATTTCTGCGCATTGATATCGTATCCTTAGACTTTGCTGAAGCTGCTTATCAGTTTAAGGAGATTTGGGGCTGAGAAGATAGGGTCTTCTAAATATACAATCACATTACCTGCAAATAGAGACAATTTGACTTCTTCTTTTCCTAATTGAATACACTTTATTATTTTTTTCTTGCCTAATTGCTCTGGCTAGAACTTTGAATACTATATTGAATAGGAGTGGTGAGAGAGGGCATCCTTGTCTAGTGCCAGATTTCAAAGGGAATGCTTCCAGTTTTTGCCCATTCAGTATGATATTGGCTGTAGGTTTGTCATAAATAGCTTTTATTATTTTGAGATATGTTCCTTTGATACCAAGTTTGTTGAGAGTTTTTAGCATAAAGTGCTGCTGAATTTTCTCGAAGGACTTCTCAGCATCTATTGAGATAATCAGGTGTTTTTTGTGTTTGGTTCTGCTTATGTGGTGGGTTACATTTATAGACTTGCGTATGTTGAACCAGCCTTGCATCCCTGGAATGAAGCATACTTGATTGTGATGGATAAGCTTTTTGATGTGCTGTTGCAATCAGTTTGTTAGTTTATTATTGAAGATTTTTGCATCTATGTTCATCATGGATATTAGCCTGAAGTTTCCTTTTCTTGTTGAGTCTCTGGCAGCTTTTGGTATCAGGATGATGTTGGTCTCGTAAAATGATTTGAGAAGGATTCCTTCTTTTTGGATTGTTTGGAATAGTTTCAGAAGGAATGGTACCAGCTCCTCTTTGTATGTCTGGTAGAATTCAGTTGTGAACCTGTCTGGACTTTTTTTTGGTTGGTAGGCTATTAATTGCTGCCTCACTTCAGCGCTTGTTATTGTTCTGTTCAAGGTTTCAACTTCTTCCTGGTTTAGGCTGAGGAGGGTGCAAGTGTCCAGGAATTTATCCATTTCCTCCAGGTTTACTGGTTTATGTGCATAGAGTTATTTGTAGTAATCTCTGATGGTAATTTTTATTTCTGTGGAGTCAGTGTGATATCCCCTTTATTGTTTTTTATTGCATCTATTTGATTCTCCTCCCTTTTCTTTTTTTATTAATCTGGCTAACAGTCTGCCTATTTTGTTGATCTTTTCAAAAAACTAGCTCCTGGATTTATTGATTTTTTGAAAGATTTTTTTGTTTCTATCTCCTTCAGTTCTGCTCTGATCTTAGTTATTTCCTGTCTTCTACTAGCTTTTGAGTTGTTTTGATCTTGCTCCTCTAGCTCTTTCAATTTTGATGATAGGCTGTCAATTTTAGATCTTTCCTTGCTTCTCATGTGGGCATTTATTGCTATAAATTTTCCTCTAGACACTGCTTTAAATGTGTCTCAGAGATTCTGGTATGTAGTATCGTCATTATCATTGGGTTTGAAGAACATCTTTATTTCTGCCTTCATTTCATTGTTTATCCAGTCAACATTCAAGAGCCAGTTGTTCAGTTTCCATGAAGTTGTGCAGTTCTGAGTTAGTTTCTTAATTCTGAGTTCCAATTTGATTGCACTGTGGTCTGAGAGACTGTTTGTTATGATTTCCATTCTTTTTCATTTGCTGAGGAGTGATTTACTTCCAACTATGCAGTCAGTTTTAGGGTAGGTGTGATGCAGTCCTGAGAAGAATGTATATTCTGTGGATTTGGGGCAGAGTTTCTGTAGATGCCTATTAGGTCTGCTTGGTCCAGATCTGAGTTTAAGTCCTGGATATCCTTGTTAATTTTCTATCTCATTGATCTGTCTAATATTGACAGTGGAGTGTTAAAGTCTCCCACTATTATTGTATGGGAGTCTAAGTCTCTTTGTAGGTAATTAAGAACTTGCTTTATGTATCTGGGTGCTCCTGTATTGGGTGCGTATATATTTAGGATTATTAGCTCTTCTTGTTGCATTAATCCTTTTACCATTATTTAATGTCCTTCTTTGTCTCTTTTGATCTTTGTTGGTTTAAAGTCAATTTTATCCGAGAATATAATTGCAACTTCTGCTCTTTTTTTTTTTTTTTTTTTTTTTGCTATTTTCTTGATAAATCTTCCTCCATCCCTTTATTTTTAACCTATGTGTGTCCTTGCACGTGAGATGTGTTTCCTAAATACAGCACATTGATGAGTTTTGACTTTTTATCCAATTTGCCAGTCTGTGTCTTTTGACTGGGGCATTAGTCCATTTACATTTAAGGTTAATATTGTTATGTGTGAATTTGATCCTGCCATTTTGATGATAGCTGGATGTTTTGCCCATTAGTTGACACATTTTCTTCATTGTGTGGATGGTTTTTACCATTTGGTACATTTTTGGAGTGGCTGGTACTGGTTATTACTTTCCTTGTTTAGTGGTTCTGTCAGGAGCTCTTGTAAGGCAGGCCTGGTGGTGAGGAAATCTCTCAGCAATTGCTTGTTCATGAAGGATTGTATGTCACCTTTGCTTATGAAGCTTACTTTGGCTGGATATGAAATTCTAGGTTAAAAGTTCTTTTCGTTAAAGATGTTGAATATTGGCCCCCACTCTCTTTTGGCTTGTAGGGTTTCTGCCAGGAGATCTGCTGTGAGTCTGATGGGCTTGCCTTTGTGGGTAACACAACCTTTCTCTCTGGCTGCCCTTAGCATTTTTTCCTTCATTTCAACCTTGGTGAATCTGACGATTATGTACCTTGGAGTTACTCTTCTTGAGGAATATCTTCGTAGTGTTCTCTGTATTTCCTGGACTTGAATATTGGCCTGCCTTTCTAAGTTGGCAAATTTCTCCTGGATAATATCCTGAAGAGTGTTTTCCAGCTTGGATTCATTCTCTCCATCACATTCAAGTACACCTATCAAACATACATTAGGTCTTTACACATAATCCCATATTTCCTGGAGGCTTCATTCATTTCTTTTTACTCTTTTTTCTCTAATCTTGCCTTCTCATTTTATTTCATTGAGTTCATCTTCAATCTCTGATATCCTTTCTTCTGCTTTGTTGATTCAGCTATTGAGACTTGTATATGCTTCATGAAGTTCTCATGTTGTGTTTTTCAGCTCCATCAATTCATTTTTATTCTTCTGTAAGCTGTTTATTCTCATTAGCATTTCGTTAAACCTTTTTTCAAGGTTCTTAGTTTCTTTACATTGGGTTAGAATGTATTCTTTTAGCTCTGAGAAGTTTGTTATTACCCACTTTCTGAAGCCTGTTTCTGTCAATTCATCAGACTCATTCTCCATCCAGTCTTGTTCCCTTGCTGGTCAGGAGTTGTGATCCCTTGGAGGAGGAGAGGCATTCTGGTTTTTGCTGTTTTCATCCTTTTCACTCTGATTTCTTCCCATCTTTGTGTCTTTATTTACCTGTGGTCTTTGTAGTTGGTGACTTTCAGATGGGGTCTCTGAGTGAACATCCTTTTTGTTGATGATGAAGTTATTTCTTTCTGTTTTTTTTAGTTTTCCTTCTAACAGTCAGGCCCCTCTGCTGTAGGAATCCTGGAGGTCCACTCCAAAGCCTGCTTGCCTGGGGATTACCTGCAGCAGCTCCAGAACAGTAAGGGTTACTGCCAGTTTATTCTTCTGTTATCTTTGTTCCAGAATGATACCTGCTAGATGTCAGCCTGAGCTCTCCTTTATGAGGTGTCCCTTTGGATATACAGGGGTCGGGGAGGTGCTTCAGGAGACAGTCTGTCCATTACAGGAGCTCAAGTGCTGAGCTGTGAGCTCCATTGTTCCATTCATAGCTGTTGGGAAGGTACATTTATGTCTGCTGCAGTGGAACACATAACTGCCTTTTTCCCCCAGGTGCTCTGTCCTGGGAAGGTGGGGCTTCATTTATAAGTTCCTAAGGTACTGCTGCCTTTTCTCAGAGATGCTCTGCCCAGCAAGGAGGTAGTCTAGTCACAGTCTGCCAGCAGAGGCGTTGCTGAGCTGTTGGGGGCTCTGCCCAGCTGCTGTGTTAACTTCCTTGCATTTTTGTTTATAGAGGTATAGTTAGAACTGACTTGGTAATGGCCGTCTGCTTCAGTAATGGCAGATTGCCTTGGTAATGGACTGCTTCAGTAATGGTGGACTGCTTCAGTAATGGTGGACTACCTCAGTAGTGGTGGGCTGCCTCGATAATGGTGGATGCCCTTCCCCCCACAGAGCTGGACCGTCCCATGTTCAGCTGTGCTTGCTGTGAAATTCTCAATCCCAGTCATTTCAGATTGCTGGTCTTTGTTGGGGTGGGACCCGCCAAGGCAGATCACCTGGCTCCCTGTTTCAGCCCCCTTTTTTTCAGTTGAATGGTTAACTCTGTCTCCCAGGCATTCTAGGTGTCAGTTGAAATGGCTGCCCAGATTTGTGTGAGTTTTTGTGTGGAAACCTGCTGCACTGGCTGAAACAGCCATGCTGGAGACGCATGGTGCTTTTCTGCCTGGGAATATCCTGGTCTTTGGGCAGTAAAAACTCATTTGGAAATGTGGTGATCACTCACCCTCTGCATTCTTGCTAGGAATTGCACTGCAGAGCTGTTCCTTTCCAGCCCTCTTGAGGTTGGAAGTATATCTTAAACATGCCTTTGCTCTTTTTTGCCCACCAGAATCCTCCTCCTCAATCCCCTCCTTGGCCCAAAGAAAACACTTCTAATCTGATTAGTGTGAAGTCAAACAACAATGAATTCATAGTCACTAGCATGGAAGTCGAGTGTGCGTTAAATCATACATGTCCATTTTCTCTATCTCCTTGGTACTTACATAAAGGTGGAAGAAGACTCGGTTTCCAGTATTGGCCATATTATGCTTCATCTCCTCTCCACTTCCTTCATTATGTGAACAGTCCAAAGATAATAAACTCTTGAGATATATATTTTGGAGCAACATATAAGGTTCCATATTTGGGCAACATTGGCGGCTCAAATCTGGGCTTTACCAGAGTTGTGTATTAAGATATCAAGCATTTGTGCAGCCGTTAATATTATGTTTTGTTTTTTTAGCTGTTACTCTTTTTGTGTATTGCCCTATTGAAAACTGTTACGATTGATTATACATATTGAGTCATTCTTGTCATAACCAAACTGAAACAGAGTCTAGAAGCTGGTGGAGAAAGCACTCAATGTATAAAACATTCCTCCAAGAATGTAATTCTCTGCAAGCCTGACTACTGAAATTGCTTGTTGTAACCTGAAACCAGCTTTATCTATAGCTTCTGAGATGACTTGCTGCAATGCTAGGACTGATTCTGCCCACCACCATTGCTCACGAATAAGAACTTGTTAGCTCCCTAAACAATAATGTCAGTGAACTTTCTCAAAGAGCAGTACATATCTCCTTTTCTATAAAACGTCTAGCTTTCTCTTTGTTTTTTGGTCCTATGGAACACCACCAGTCTGTGAACGTCCTTCAAATTGTAACTCTTTCTTCACAAATACAACATTAAATTTGGAGATTTGTCTTTACATTTTTATTTTGACTTTGAAAAAACACAGAAAAAAAGAAAGTATGATGAGCACACATTTGATTTAATAAAAGCCTCACTCCTAATTCCTAATTCCTAGTCATGCCCATTCAAACATTTTATGATGTCTACATGAATCCATTTAAAACTGTAAATATTAATGAAGAAAAAAATCTCATTTGTCAATGAGCACCCACCAATATTTATCCTAAAGGAGTTATATTCACAATCTAGATTCTCTTCCTGTGCCACCAAACTTCCCACTTTCACCCCTCCTCATTTTGCTCAGGATCCTGAATTTGAATTGTAACTCTACTTATCTTTTTCTCTCTAGGAGGAAATAAATACACATTCTAATGCAAGCGAGTATTTTTTGGTACTCATAACAGTGAAAAATGTCTAATTCAAAATATAAAATTTCTTTTACATAATTTTATGTAACACTAGTAATGAATACCAGAGTTAGTAACAAATTACTTTTGACATGCCTCTATTCTGATTATGACTTACCAATGAGTTTCTCCTTTGAAATTTAGGAGTATAGCATTAACAGGATGGAATTAATTCCCTTGTTTATCGTGAAAACTGCAAACACAGGAAGTGGGACATAAATAGTTTGATAAGAATACAGAGAATCCAAAGCATTAAACTGCCTGCAAAGTGAATAGGTGAGCATCATAGGGCATTATGCTGGTTCAGTGCCTAAGACAGTGCAGGTAGGCTTGTCTATGTGTATGATGATATGTGTGTGCAGGTTGGAGATTTATGGGGAGGTTTGCAGAAGATGTTATAGAAAACTGTTGTTCCTTCATCATTTTGCCAAGAGCTCTTGTTGTCCTCCAACCTGTGTCCATAGATACTGAAGGATTATTTGAGTAAATGACTGAGCTCTGGGAAGGGGCAAATGACCCTAATGCAGAAAGATATAAAGAGGCTTGCTTGGGCTTAAGTCTGTGTTACTCTGCTGCTGTGACAACCATTGCTAGCATAACAATAAGATCCACGGTTACTTTTATGGGTGTTGAGTTGTTGGGGAAAAATTAGAAAAGAATTTGGATCATCTGTTCTCAGGAGACTCATTTGAATCATCAAAGCTTAATGCCACTTGTCTGTATCTCTTTCAACCATGCATTCTACATACCAATTTGCTTAAATGGTGGATGCACATGCCAAAACTAATTATCCCTTATCTCACGAAGTCATTAATCATTCCTATCCGTTATTCATTGACTACCAATAACTACTCCAATCTTTAGTCCATGCAACTTCATTACGCATTACAATATCATGTTTATAAGTGGCATTTATCTCTGAAATGTACTGCATGGCATTTCTAAGTTAGATGAAATATTCTTGGCATAAAAACTGGTGGTGTGTTTTATGGTGTTCTTATCATAATCTATAAAATTAATAATATAAAAAGAAAATGCTAAAGATAATTGTGAAGCTGCAGATAATCATTCACGGTGATGTTAATTAGCACAGTGTTGTGAAAATGGTGCACAATCTACCCAGTATCCAGGGATCGCAAAATACTTTGAAAAGAGATGGTATATTATCCAAAGCATCAGAAGGAAAGTGGTGTGAGGGATAGATTAGCCTAGCTAAAAGACAAAAACAATGTGAAATTGGGGGTAACTGAAGCATTCTCCAGCCATTTAATGTCTTCAACTGCTGCATTCTACATAATTCACATTGTCCCCTTTACACTTTGACCTTTTGTTTTCCTCTAAAATATTTGATTGGTACTTAAATAGACACAGTGATTAAGTTCAAACCTTATTTTTTCCCAGAGACTCTTAGAGAGTCTATGGGACAGCAGAGATCTGAACACAGACTTCCTGATTGCAACCCAGGGCTCTTTCATTAATGGATGAATTGGATAAAACCAAGTTTTTTTCAGTGCCTTCTACATAACAAGTTACTATACATAGTGCCATTACATACCATTTTCAGAAGTCTATTGAAAATGCTAATTATTTATCTATATTTATATCTATATTTGCATCTATAACCTCTATCGTCTATCATCTTTATTTATTTATAGATGAGAAAATTGAGAGTCATCAAGGTTATATATTTTCCCCAAGCTTCCTAGTTAATAAGTAGGTCTGCCATGTTCTAAATCTTAATTTTTCAGATTCAAACTGTGATGTGCATATTTCCAAGACTCTGCGTTTTCTTAGTTTCCTGTCATGCTGGGCAAGGTAAAGCACACATTTCCTAACTATTGATCATATTGGTCTTTCCTCTTGAGGAAATCGCATTTCCTCTTGAGCTGCTCATAACTGGAATATCATACAACCTTTTCTTCTTTGATTTTCTCTCTTTCTAGTTAAAATCAATACATAATGTAACATTGGGCTCAAAACCTTCATCTTCCATAATTTTTTTTACCAAATTTCTAAAACACAAAGAATTTATCTTTTCTTGGAACTAATAGAACGTACACATGGTTCAATTAATTTTTCTATTTGCTGTATCTCTTTATGTATTCCTCCTTATAATCACTCATTGTTTCTTAAACATGTTCATATCTTATCCCAAGAGCTAGATGATAAGGTTTGTGAGAAAAACTCATACACTTCCTGTTTCTACATTCTTCCCATTGAATTGCCTTTACCATGGTAAACACTCAATCAGTATTTGAGGATTGCTTGCTTAATGTTTGACCAGGACAAAGAGTATATTATTTAGCTTATTTTGTTTACAAAGTTCACTATGTTAAATAATGTGCTTTTATCATTAAAAAGAGAAAAGGGAATTATGGAGATTGAAAATTCACTGCAATGTTCTTCCTGCTACCATGAAGGCGGGGAGCCAAAACAGCAATTTTACCAGCCAGCTATTCCTGTGATGTGCTTCTACTTCAATGAGCTCAGTATTTTATCATAAGTTGTGTGAAAAAAAAACTGCTGGTATTTATATTTCAAAATGTGTCTATTTAGTTGAGTGTAGTGTTACTCACCTAGAGTCCCAGCCACTTGAGAAGCTGAGTTGGGAGAGTCACTTGAGTCCAGGAGTTCAAGGCTACCATGAGTTCTGACAGCACCACTGCACTCCAGCCTGGGTGACAGTGTGAGACCTTATCTCAAGAAAAGAAAAAAACAAAGCGTTTGCATTTCTCATATTTCATCACACTTTTGGAGTACTTTTGTACATAGATTTCAACATAAGACAAAAAGAAGATGTTGAGAACCAGCCTTATCTTCTTGAAAACAATTATGGAGCTATAAAATGAAACGGATATAGCTAGACAAGGACACTTAAGGGAAGGGGATAAAAAAATCTTGGATGCCCTCTTTCCCGTCTTGTCCTTTTCTGTGTATATTGATTGCCTCACATACCTTCAGAGTAATCATGTTGTGGGGAGCATGGATGAACATCTAAGAGGAAAAAAATATCAGAATATTAAGTAAAACTAAGTTTTCAAATGCAATCATCCCTCACTGTAGCTTTTTAGGGATGATATTTGCTTGGCAATAACTTTTGGTTTAAGAGAAGTATTTTTCACCAAAACCTATCTCTGCTTTGAGATAGGTTCCAATCTAAATAAATGGCACCACTATTCACTCATTTACTTAAGACCCAAACCTAGATGTTACTGTTGATCCCTTTCTCTCACTTACCTACTGTAGCCAATCAATCACCAGTTTCTGCTGAGTCTACTCCCAAATGTCTCTTTGGTCTTTCCACTTCTCTCCAGTCTGTTACTATCACCGTAGTCTGAATCAATATTATCTTTATATTTATTATCTATGTAAACCATTTATCTACTATTTCAAACTAATTTCTATCACTATCAACCATCAAACAAGTGTAGAAGTTAACAGTGGCAGCTTTCAAATCAGACTGCTCATTGGTTAGCTAAGCAGTGTTAGGCAAATTTTTAAAGCTTTTTGTAAGATGAAGATAATAATAATATTTACCTTGTTATCGGCAGCAAATTTGTATGTGTCTGCAGCACTTAATCTTTGACTCTCCTGGAGGAAATAATTTGGCTGAGGGACAGAAGTAGGTTGAAGGCAGAGGGAAAGATAAATGCAAGTTGGTTGGTTGTTTGTTTGTTTTTAGAGACAGAGTCTCACTCTGTCACCCAGGCTGGAGTGCAGTCATGTGATCTCTCAGCTCACTGCAACTTCCACCTCCTGGGTTCAAGCAGTTCTCAAGCCTCAGCCTCCCAAGTAGCTTGGTCTATAGGCACATGCCACCACATATGGCTAATTGTGTGTATGTGTGTGTGTGTGTGTGTGTGTGTGTGTGTGTGTGTGTTCAGTAGAGATGGGGTTTCACCATGTTTGTCAGACTGCTCACAAGCTCCTGACCTTAAGTGATCCCCTGCATTGGCCTCTCAGAGTACTGGAGTTATAGGCATGAGCCACTGTGTCTGACCTAAAGCAAGTTTAAGAGCAGGAGTGAAAGTTTATTAAAAAGTTTTAGAGCAGGAGTGAAAGAAAGTCGAGTACACTTGGAAGAGGGTCAAGCAGGCAACTTGAGAGATATAAGTTCCCCATCTCGCCCTTGACTTGAGGTTTTATACATTGGCATGATTCTATGGTTTACATTTCTTCTCCCCTGATTCTTCCCTTGGAGCAGGCTGTCCACATGCACAGTGATCTGCTAACACTTTGGAGGGGTTGCATTCTCAGTATGTTTACTAAAGTTGTGCAGGTACTCATTTGGGCATTTTTCCCTTACCACTAGAGCATTCCAGAGGAAGGTCATATACCAGTTAACTCCATCATTTTGCCAGTTAGCATGCATGCCTGAACTCGCTTGCTCAAGTCCTGAGATTTTATCAGGAAGCTGCTGATGACCAGCTTTAGATGTTTTCTGTCTATTGGGAGATTGGCATTGGCTATGGAAAATTATTATTTTAGCAAAACTGTTTAACAACCACTTGATCATCACCTGATGGTTGCCTGACATTCCTGGTGGAAGGCCCTCTCCTGCCCTATTCAAGTGTGTCTACCTATGTACTCTAACATTTCTGCCCTTGACAGTACAAGACCCAATTATTTGAGATAATGGATGAAGGTTAGTCTTTTGTGGTGGTATGTTCTCTGAGTCTTGACCTCTTTCTAGCTGTCAGGACAAAGTGGTTCCATGGGTTGGTGAAAGTGATATCCAGCTAGGTCCAAGGGAGACAGGGGCAGGAATTCATCTCTGTTGTGTTTCTCTGATGGGCATTCTAGGGTCCTCTAAAAGGGTGCCTCTTGAATATTGAGAGGACAGCGTCTCTCATTGAGGGTCATCTGGAGTTTGATGGCCTGAAGACAAGAGGAGACAAATTGGGTTATTGTACTTAGAAGACATGGACTAAAAAGGAGCAAAAGTAGGAGACTAACAAGTGGGCCAAAAAGGGAAGAACCCAGGAGAACTATTTCCAGGTTTCTTCCCAATTTAGTCAATCCCGAGAGGCCTAGTCTCATAAACTGGAAGTTCAATTTAGGAGTTGTCTGATGTTGTCTTGTACTTTTCCCAATTGGTTTACCCCAAAGCAACATTTTTTATCTGAGTTTAAACAAATTTCTCCATGTGCTGCCATTAACATGTCTAACTCTTGACAATTTTGGAGGACTATGGCTGCTAAACAGTCAATTTGTTCTTGCATAGTTGTTAAAGTTTTATCTGTGGCATCAATGTTGCTGGATATTTCCTTTGAGAGTTGGCTATAGGTCGAGGCAGCTTTTGTGATTCTAGGAATTCCAGTTTTCATACCAGCTATAAAGTTAAGATCTATGAGAAGGGGGATTAATTAGATAGAACTCTTCATCCTGGAAGGATGGAATGCCTGTGGATTGTTACTGGAAGAGAGAGAGAGTGCCAGGGGGTTTGAAGATGTCAGAGATACACAGCCTGTGGTACAAGTTCTAGCCTAGTCAGAAGACATTGGGGAACTGATTGGCCACAAATATAGAAGGCTTCTTGGACTTAAAGACAAGGAGATTTCTATATTTGTGGAGATGGTAGAGATGTCAGAACAAAATAAAGTCTGGCTCTTTTTGGCATAGCTAACTCCATATGTTCCCAGGCCTTGCCTAGAATTTAATGGATTTAAAGCAGGCAAGTAGTACAGTTATTAAGCATCACAGTAGCAGTTTATACTACTAAAGCCTTTAGTAGACCTAATAACCTTTAAAATTCTGCTGCATTTCTTCTATTAATTCCCTTTCACAATTTATTTATGAATTACGTAGACCATCTACAACTTACTTGCACTATTTGACTTGTCCTAAACATTCCTCATTTTAAACAACTAGTCATTTTACTTTAGGAAAACAATTTAGCATACAAGTTCCCTTCTCATATAAAATCTATTTATAACATTCCTTACCAAAAAAACTCTTCACCTTTGTTACTTTTGGATTAGACTAAAGTAATTTTCCTTCTGTTAGGAAGTTATGTTGCTGTGCAAACACTATGAACAGGGAGCAGATAAGGAGATTATCTGTATACTGTGTAAGTGATTCCCCCTCAGAGGTTGCTCAGTTAGATTTCTTACTAGGACTTATCTGAATAAGCATGGACTATTTCAAAACCCCTGAAGTAGGACTGTCCAGGTTGAAGTTAAATATGTAGGTAGCTTTCCAAAGAGAAACAGGGCTATTAGATGGAAAGATGTATTCAAAGTTTGGGTAAATATTAAGCAGGCAGCCACCCCAAAGGGTTGTGGGGCTTTTAGACATTACCAGGTACTGATGGAAGAATAGTAATTGGTCCCTTAAGTAATATAAAGGTGAATGATTCTTTTCTTTTGAAGGGAGGTGATACCATTTGCCCCCATTACCCAACAGGATTTGGAGATTTTCTTAGAGAAAGAGATTAGCACAGAGTAGGCAGCTCTTAAACCAAAAAGATAAATTTATAACTTTATTTCCTGCCTCCAGAGTTGCCATTGGCTTTGTAGATTGATGTCCAGTGATGTCTGATCTGGGAGATAGCTGGAGCTGAGAGCCCCTTGATTTTAAGACCTTTATTGGATTGGAACCTGGCCCCGGGGCATTTTTGGCTCTTGGTACAGTCCTTTTTCCAGTGGCTGAGCTTACGGAAGAAGGGGCAGGCTATGTGGGGATTTCACCCATTTGGCCCAATTTGCGCAATTATTTGTCCAGTGGTCCAGTCTTTCACACCAATGGCAGTTACATAGAGGAGCGTCCTTAGGGTAACCTGTAGGGAGCTAGTGGGCTTGCACAGCAGCCAGTAGGTGAGACTGCCCCCTGTCTGTGCCTTTCTCCTTCTCCTTAGCCCTGCCCTTATTCTGAGAAGGCTAATTTGAGGATTTCTGGTATAGGAGCAATGGGTCCTGAGGCAGACTTTTGTAATTCTCTCCCAGATCAATTTTAGACCAAACAGAATTACAAAGGAAAGCAAGGTTTTTGTTTTAAGATTTGAGGAGATCAAAATTTTCCGAGGTTTGAGTTTGCATTGAATGGTGTGGAGATGCAATTACCTATCTGCGCAGAAAGAATAAAGGAGAGAAGAAAAATGAAGACATACTTTCTAGTTCCTTACATCTTTTTTTTTTTTTTGCAGTTATGACAGACTGAATGAACAGGGTGTCCGCCATTCATCCTAGGGGTTCCAGAATGAACCAGTGCTTACTGGTTACCCATAACCTTGGTCCCATCTTGTTTTAAGGAGGTGCAATTACCCATTTGTGAAGATAGAACACATGAGAGAAGATAAGAGAAGGGCACTCCCCCACTCCCATTTTTTCCTGAATCCTTTGCCTGTGGCAAATCAGAGTGAACGGGGTTTCCCCCCATTCATCCAAGAGGATCTGGAATAAACTCATACTTACTGGGTACCCCTAACCTTGTTCCAATCCAATTTCTGGGACCAGCCTTCATCTTTGTCCTACAGGTACTTTGTTCTCTTATGCCTGTGGCCTGGGACCAGCTTATATCCTCATTGCCATGACCTTATAGTGACTCTTGTTTAGAGCATTCTAGCAACAGAATGACTATCTCTTTTCTCAGATTCCCATTTCCCACTTCTATAAGTAGGCAAGAAATATATTTTTCAGCAAATTTCTACAAGGGCTGGACTTCCTCCTTTTGAATATGGCCTTGAAAGTCCTGAGGCATATTGAGAAGGGCATGGAAGTGATTAGAGGAATGGAGGAAAATGTACATTTGGGGTTCCTTGCCCACCAGGGATAAATGCAGAGCAAACGTTTAAACAGACAAGACAGTTCCTCTGCTACAGGAGGATGTGGCAGGAAGTGAGAGTGATACTCATGGAAAGCCTTCATATACTTGCAAAAAGAGCAGCCCTTGGATTTGAGAAGGCAAAATTTATTTGCCCTCTTGACATAAAGGAGAAACCTCTGGAAGAGTTGAGGGCTTGGGATAAGAGCTTGCAAATGGCAATTGAATAATTTTTCTTCCTCCCAAAGTGGTGCTAACACTAAAAAAAAAAAAAAGCAAGTAGGTGGGATTATTAAAGGGCCACAGAGTGAGGTCCTTTGCAGGGGAGTAGACTGCTTCAAAAGCTCCCAAAAAACTTGTCACTAGACTGTAACAGGCATAAAAAAACATATGGTAAGTCACAAGGAGCTGTTAGAGCCAGGGGTCCAATTAGCATGTGCCCCAGCAGTGAGCTGAGACACATCTACCAGGAAGCCCATTTCTTTACTGCCACACAAACACAACAAAAGCTGTGGACATACAAATAACAAACTGGAAATATGGTCCAGAAGGAGTGCAAGACCATTTCAGAATGCAAACAGAGAAAACAGAATAGGCAATGTGGGTTTTAGGGAAAGAGGCAGAGAAAACCTTGAGCATGACACGGCCTTAGGCTTTAGCCCTACCACTCTCGAGAGCCTCCTGTTCAAGAGGGCCATTAGTGTGTAGGTCTACTCTGTGCAGACTCCAAGGTCCTTCCCACCCCCATGAGCCACCCACCAGGGGAGCTGAGAGATCAGCTGAGGAGAACAGAGCCACTGTGGCCGAGAGGAATCATTCTGGGCATTGCTTAGTAAGCAGGAGAATAAAAGGGGAGAAGGAAACCACATATAGGGGTTGTATGCCCTCAGCCAAAGAAAGCAAGGCATAGAGGTCTCTTACCACTAGGGAATGTGTCTGAGTCACAGCACCAACGCATGTTACCAGCAACAAATGCATGTGGAACTGCTGCAAATCTATCCTTGCCTCCTTGGAGGAAAGAATTTAGCCGAGGGCAGAATTAGGTTGAAGGTGGAGGAAGAGACCAAGACAAGTTGTAGAGCAGGAGCAAAAGTTTATTAAAAAGTTTTATAGCAGTAATGAAAGGAAGTCAATTATACCTAGAAGAGGACCAAGTAAGTGACTTGAGAGATCCAAATTCCCTGTTTGTCCCTTGATTTGAGGTTTTAAACACTGACGTGGTTCGGGGATTTGTGTTTCTTCTCCCTTTATTTTTCCCTTGAAGTGGGCTGTTCACATGCTTAGTGGCTTGCTAGCACTTAGGAGGGGCCCCATTTGCAGTGCATTTACTGAAGTAGTGCAAATGTTCATTTGAGGCATTTTTCCCTTACCAATCAAGTGTTCCTAAAGGAAGGTCATTTACTGGTTAAACACCATTTTGCCTCTTAGTGCACATGTTTGATACCAGTCACCCATCTCCTGAGAGCTTATCAGGAAGCTGCTGATGACAGACTAAGGTGTTTTCTGACTGTTGGGAGACTGTCTTTTCCTTGTGTCAGCTGCAACCAACACCTGATCATCAGCTGATGGTTGCCTAACATTCCTGGGGGAGTCCTCTCCTGCCCTGCTCATGTCTGCCTAACTACCTACTCTAACAACCTTGTTGGGTTGTTTTAAATGTTAATGTGTTAATAGATGTTTGCCTCAAAAGAGGCCTGCTGCACAGGAAGATACTCAGTAAATATTAACCATTATTTTATTATCACACACAACAGGCCCTGTTATATATAAAATGCCTATCTGATTATACCCTTTTTTTTTTTTTTGAGACAAAGTTTCACTCTGTCACTGGGGCTGGCGTGCAGTAGCCTAACCATGGCTTATTGATTCCTCAACCACCCAGGCTCAGTCTTCCAACTGCAGCCTCCTGAGTAGCTGGGTCTATAAGCATACCACCTCACATGGCTAATTTTCTTATTCTTTTGTAAAAATGGGGCTCTTACCATTTTGTCCAGGCTGATCATGAACTACCGGACTCAAGCAATCCTCCTGCCTCTATCTCTCAAAGTGCTGGGATTACAGGCAGAAGCCACCATGCTCAGCCTGACTATGCCCTTTTTGAGCTTAAGACCATTCGATGACTTCCTATTATTTTTGGAATAAATTCCAAAATTATTGACATAGCTCCACATGAGCATGTTTGATTCACCTCTGCACACCTCTCCAGCCATATCTTTGCTAGTCACTGTCTCCATCATTTCTTGTGTGCCTAAGAAATTTAAACAATTTAATTTAAATCTAAATTTAATTTAATTTAAATTTCTTAGGCACACAAGATTCATTTGGCCAAATTAAGCCTGCACATCTGCAGCTCTCTTATACCTTGGACTAGAATCCTAGTTCCTTCACTCCTGATGTTTCTTCAGGACCCAACTTACTTAAAGAGTAGTTTCTCAGAGCCATTTACTATGTGATATTATTATGTGACCACTCAAGACAAGATCAAGTCCCCTTTTTATGCAATTTCATAATATCTAGAATTATAGCTAATTAATTACTTACATAATTATATGTCTTTGTTTCTTTCTATAATGTAAATTTTATTACATTAAGTTTGCTGTGAAATGGGAAATGTCTGTTTGTTAACCGTTAGTGTCTAAAACAGTACCTGACATCTAGTTAATGTTTAACAAATAGTTACAGTTATGGAATAAACCCATTATAAATAGGTGAACTAGAAAATAACTAGAGTTACTCTGATTCTGTTTTTTGACTTTCTAGGGGTTAATGCTGGATCTACTTAGTAAGAGGATAGCCAGGGACACCTTAGAGAGAATTCATCCTAACCAGTCCTTTTGCAAATAAAATGAGTCCATACAGCTATAAAAAGAGCCTTTCTCAACCTTCCTCCAGTTACAAGTTCTTTTGTTTTTCTGTCTACTGTAATGGTGAAAGGAATTCCATACTTTATTTCAGGCATTAGTGGTGATTGGTTGTCCAATTCATAAAGTTATGCATTGCTAAAAGGGGTAATCCAAAGATCTCAAATTCAAATTTTAGAAGTAATGAGATTAGTAAAATACAAGGATAAAAAAAGGCTTGGGACCACAAACATGTATTTCTTCTATCTCATCTTGTTAAGATCATCTCTGAATATAAAATATAATGTGATGTATATTTTTAAAGATTTTTCAAATGAATTCTAAACAGGAAAAGACAAGATAAAGTATAGAAACTTGGATCTTGATTGGTGCTGTAAAACCTGAGAAACTTACTCATTTTTGTTATTTTCCTTGTGAGGAAAAATGGCATTTCCAATTTCAAGAAAACCAAATGTATATAAACTTTGAAATCAGAAAAATTGGAAGCCAATTATAAGATTTTTTTAAGTATTTCCTTTGCTTCCTCACATAGTCACCTAAGTGCAATAAATCATATACCTTTTTTTAATTTTATTTTTTATTGCATTTTAGGTTTTGGGGTACATGTGAAGAACATACAATATTGTTGCATAGGTACACATGTGGCAGTGTAATTTGTTGACTTCTTCCCCTTCACCTATATCTGGCATTTCTCCCCATGCTATCTCCCCCCAACTCCCCACCCCCCCTACCTTTTTAAAAATGTATTTAAATTAGATTTTCACCAAGCCATATTACCAGGCTAAGTAAAAGGTATCTGTATCATAATTGAGATTTTATATATATTTACAAAATGACCAAATATATACTTTTGTTGAAAGTGATCCATTTTTTAAATGTCTTTGTCTTATATAATTTTGTTCTAGTCTACACTGTCATTGCTACTGACAAAAATTATATAGTACTTTGTGGTTTTCAAGTTTGTTTTGTCTTGTTTTGTTTTGAGACAGGGCCTCGCTCTGTTGCCCAGGCTGGAGTGCAATGGTGTGATCTTGGCTCACTGCAACCTCTGCTGCCGGGGCTTAAGCTATTCTCTTGCCTCAGCCTTCCAAGTAGCTGGGAACTGGCGTACCACCATGTCTGGCTAATTTTTCATATAGATGGGATTTCACCATGTTTCCCAGGCTGGTCTTGAACTCCTAGGCTCAAGCAATCCATCCACCTCAGCCTCCCAAAGGGCTGGCATTACAAACGTGAGCCACTGGACATGGCCACATTTCAAGAGATTTTGTATTTTCTATTCTTGAGCAGTCTTGCTTAAATATGAATGCTCTCTTTCTACCTAGAGTAGTTGAAAGATACTTACTAAAAAGTGATGTTAATGATATATATAGGTAAAAGAATAGTATCACCTGGATAAGAATTTTGAAATAAGAAGAAAGGTTTATGTTTGAAATGCAGATTTTGTATAATATATATATATATATATATATAATCTCAGTTGTTTTTTACAGTGAAGTTCAGCTGTTCTTTTCAGTCTTGCTGTTTCCATGCTCTCTCTCTTGTTTCTTTTTGAGTGTCACAGACATTTATATTCCTCTTTTCTCAATCTAACCTTTCCCTGATTACAGGCATTGTACTAATTACTGTGATTCCACGGTTCAACACAGACAGCTTTGTTCCCACTTTTACAGAAGCACAGAGCTGCATCAATATTCAGTATGAAGTTCTTGAAAATAACCTAACTGGTATTTTGGAATAGATATTCCTCCAGTGGGTAAATACCTACTCAAAACCACAAATATACATTCAGTAACATATTTTTTAAAATTCCATAGACTTTCAAAACAACTTTGTTTAGAATAAAGGATTCATACTATGCTAATACAAATGTAAATATTGTACCAGTTCACATCTAAAGGAAGGAAAAGTCTACTAAGTAACGATGTCCATTACTCTGGGGCTGTTTAAGATTTTCTACCAGAGAGGATTCACAGTAATATACCCTAAATGTTAAGAATGAGGAAGTTTGTTGCTGCACTTTGTTTTATATTGTGGGCATCTGTAAGAACTAGACACAAAAACTGTAGGGTCAGTTTTGGGTTTTGTTTCACCTATGGAATTCTAATTCTGTTGGTGTTAAAATGATTAATTCTTATTTGTTATAAAACAGAGAATATTACATAAGTTCTGGATTCCTGTATGTGCTTGAAAATCATGAAGATCTGCCAACTCTGGGCAGAATTTTGGCTGGCAGCTACTGCTGGAGAATGGTGCCTAGACTCACAGAGGGAAGTGGCTTTCCAGTCCAGCCCTAATCCCACCTCTGTCTTTGCCTCCCATATACTGAAACCTAGAGTCAGATAGCATTTATCATTTTTTTCCCTAATATTAGAGTTGAAAATATATTTCGTAAATATCTGTGTTTCTATCAAGAGTGGTAAGATTAAAAATGGACCCAGATGGCTGTATGTTTCAAATAAAAAAGGTGTAGTCCAGGAAGAAAGAAAATTTCTTTGTGGAAATAAGGGACATTCCATATATTTAATTTGTAATGGTATCTGTGCGAAAGACTACATCTTTGTCGCCTATGCATTCTACTTTACTATACACATTTATATTCATTTGCTTCTTAGGAGCTTAGTCTACCGCCACTGTGACTGTCACATGTCAGCCATGGTGTAAACTGACATTTTTTAAATGGGTGTGTGGACATGTATAAACTTAGGAAAAAGTGGCAAAGGATATACTCCCTATGTCAATTCATTATACCTAATTTATGGGTTTATTGGTTATTTTAACTTTCCTTTTTCATGTTATGAATTTTTGACCATGTGCTCATGTTATATTTAAAAACAGAAAAACAATAAAATAAAACAAAAAAGGTAAGAAAATGGTTTGTTCAGAATGCTAAACACATATTCCCTTTTTATTCCCCTCTGGATGCAATTAATGCATACTTCAATCTTCATAGAAGCTAACCCAAAATGCAAGGGTCTTTATAATCAGCCTTCCAAAATTGATTTTTACTCGGTCAAAACCCTCCTCTCTAGCATTGATTTTTTCATTGTCCCTTAAGCACACCTGAACTCTGAACCATTTCCTCCTTCATGTTTGTATTTATTCTGTTAACCCTCTTGACTTTCATCCCAACCCAGAATATCTTATTTTGTCGATGCATCAAAATACACCATTCAAGGCCAGTTCAAACTCCTTATTAATGCTTCCCTTGGATACCTGAAATGATCGCTATTCTCCCTAATTGCAATTGCACTTAAACCAGCTGTAGCAAACAGCTCTTTATTAAATATGTTCTCATTTTTCCTCTGAGGAGCACCAAGACCCTGAGGTATTAATAGTTTTTATGATATAAAAATTTCCATGGCTAAAAAAGTACTGTAAAAATGTTCAGAAACCTTTGGTTTAAACAAAATTAACCAGATTTATTTACTGCAGTATTTCTCAGAACCATTAAAACATGCGTGTTCTCCTGCTAATAGTGAAGAGTGGTTTTTATAAGGAATTTTACAAAATTTTATCATCATCAAACTGACAACTGGTCATATTATTTTGTCCATATTTTCTAGTAGAATAATGTCCTGCAGAAGATAATTTGGGTGCTCCTAGTTCATAATGTAGTTTTATATGTATCTCTTTATTCCAAACCAACTAGCAAATTTCTAAAGACACTGAACTTGTTCTTATTTTTGCACATTGAAGTCCTTGAACAGTTATAAGTTCATGGTACGTGTGCAAAAACCACCAAGAGATAATAAGGGCGGTAATAATACATTGTTCATTGGCTAAAATACTGGAGCAGTAACAGGAAGACAGGCATCCCAGATTTAGGGAAACAGGAGGAAACCCAGGAAAGGACATTAGGTAATCTCTGAAAGTCTGACAATGTTTCTCTCTTCATGACACTTACTCCTTGCTTCTCCTTTTCTGTCTGGACCAAATGATTGCAAACTCATGCTTCCTATATAGCACTCCACTGTGAAAGAGGCTTAAAGAGATAGGATCACTTCAATTCAGGGTACAGCCTGATTTTTTCCCTCCGCTGTTCACATATTGATAGGAACTTTACATCTGTCATGCCTCCTTTTATAGATGAATGTAGGGAGGGTGGAATGATAATGCACTTCAATATTTATTCAATTTGAAAATGAAAGACAAGTTGAAAATCCTTCATGAGGACTCAGTCCATGGAAATATGAGAGCTGTCTACCTACCATCTCTAACAGATTTTGGCCTTTGTTTATTTCTGATGAACTTACTTGTCGAAGTATTCATTAATATAATTTTTGTTTATGTTTTCTCATACATACTATGATTCCCTTGAATGTCCAGAGAGCCTTGTTCTGTGCTCTGCAAAGGTTAAATAAGAATTTAATATATGCATTATATATTACATAAATTATATATATAAATTTAATACATGCATTATATATTATATTAAATTCTTATTTAACCATATGCAGGTTTATTATATAAATTTATTTATATTTTAATAAATTTATTTAAATAAATTAAATTTATTAAATTTAATGTAAAATTAAATAAATTTATTTATATTTTATATATTTTAAATAAGAATTTAATATATAAATTCTTGTGGTTAAAGAATTTAATATACAATTAAAGAATTTAACCATATGAATTTGGTTAATATATAAATTCTTTAACCATATTCAGGTTAAATAAGAATTTAATTCATTATATATTAAATTCTTATTTAACCTGCATATGGTTAAAGAATTTATATATTAACCAAATTTATATTAAATGCTTAATGAATATATCAGTTATTTGTAGAATGCATTCTTCTTCCTCCTTGATATTCTTGCCATGCCAAACCATCACCATTTCTGTCATTTGTCAAAGTATATTTTTACTTTGCACTTATATTGATTACACCTGATAGTCCATTTTGCTGAGTCACCCTACTGTTCTCTGTGTCATTACTTCTCATAGTGTTGTAAGGGGACCAGCAGCATAGGTGTCCCCTGAGAGCTTGGTAGAATGCAAAATTGTAGCTCCAACTCTAGACATGGTGATTCAGAATATACATTGAAACAAACACCCTTGGCAATTCTTATGCTCATTAAAGTTGGAGAAGCTCTACTCTAAGTCTTGCCTGGATTTTTCACTGTGGCCTTAGGCACATGGCACATAGACATCATTCTCTCTCAACTTCTGTTCTCCTGGGCATTGTCTTCAACATTTCTCTTTCCTTTCAGCATGTGCACCTGCCTAGGACTCACTAAGACATCTTCACAATTATTTTCCACCTAACCAAAACCCTCCTATCCATGTAGCTCTACTGTCACTCCAAAAATAAAAGTTTCACTGAGGCTGCCTCCCCTATACTTAGCTAGCTCAGATGGAAGTCCCTTGTCCTTCAAAATTCTCTGACTAGTAGGCAATTCTACTTACCAGGCATTTTTCAGCCCATTGTTTGCATTTTTGTTCCATCATTTTCCTGAAACTTTTTAAGTCTCACTTGCCTAAAATTGTTGAACATATTAAGCATTCTTTGAACTTCAGTTGTCTGGTCTCTCTATCATCTTTGACACTGTTGCTGGTAGCTTCTTCCTTAAAACTCTCTTTTTCCTTAGATTCTGGGAAATAATCCTCTTCTGATTCCACAAAGACTCAAATGGTTCTTCATTTCCCTACCTTTGTATTCCCATCCAATAGGTATTATCCATCCATCCATCTATCCTCAGTTTTCTTTTTTTAATCTCTGTAAACATTTTCTATAAATGATGCTTCTGACTTTCAAGATTTTAACCAACAGATTCAGGGCTACTGGTTTCTTTCATTGGTGACCACACCTTTTCTCCCACACACCTCTCTGCAGGTGAGATGTCGCTCCCTGTCAATACAACCTACACTAAACTTATTTTCTCCCCATGTCTTCCATTTCATATTCCTTAGCTGGGCTGGTAGAATTGAAAAGTCTTTCTTAACTCCTACTTTCTTTCTATGCAGATCCAATTATCCCCTGGATTCTGCCAGTTCCACTGTCTTACAACTCTCATGTGTATCTTGCCTTCCTAATCCCACTTAGCTCAGCATTTCATCATCATTTCTTACCTTCACTGCAATCATGGTCTCCTAGTAGATTTTCTTGCTTCTTACCTGCAGAGTTCTTCCTTATCAGTTTTTCTTACTTCCTACACAGTGAAAGGGATTCCCTTCTCATACTGTAGCCTTCTCAATGGGTTTGTTCATGCAGGTCCACCAAAAGCAAGGAAGGGATCCTGAGGTTATACCAACATGAAAGAATGGAAAGGTGAATAATTCAAATGAGATGTGGTTTCTCAGATAACACGCCTTTCCAACATCTATGAAAATAGATGAACATAAAGCAAAACTAAAATAATAACAAATAGTCTGGGCACAGTGTCTCATGCCTGTAATCACAGCACTTTGAGAAGTCAAGGTGGGTGGATCACCTGAGGTCAGTAGTTCAGGACCAGCTTGACCAACATGGCAAAACCCTGTCTCTACTAAAACAAATACTGTAATCCCAGCTACTCAGGAGGCTGAGGCAGGAGAATCACTTGAACCCAGGAGGCAGAGGTTGCGGTGAACCAAGATCGTGCCACTGCATTGCAGCCTGGGCGACAGAGTGAGACACTGTCCTCCACAAAAGAACAACAAAAAACCCCACAAAACAAACAAAGAACAACAACAATTCTGATTTGGAATTTGTCAAAAGAGTTAAGTTTTGTCTTTAGACTTGAAGTCTTTGTCTAAAGACTTGAAGTAAGCAGAAAGAAATGCTCAAGTTAAGATTAGGGGTGTTGTGAAGACTAAAGTTTCTATTATGTAGATGAAGCCTCTTAAGTTGTAGCCCACAGAGAGAATAGATGGGAAATGTGTGTCTTTGGACCTTGAAAGTTGTCAGACTCTTAACCTTTTCTAGATCTGAGAAGGGTCTGGAAAGGGAAGGCCTGGCTGCATTAATGGAGATTCTCTACCAATGCAAATTTCTCCCACGAAAGACAACTTTGCAGAATCATTTCAAAATATGTCAAGGAAATATATTTTACAGTAAAATATTTTATTTCCTTCAGGATGTACTTTCTCTCATTTCTGTCATGGGATGTCATACCAGAGTCAGGTTGGAATTTAGCATTTTATTGACACAAGGATTCTGTTTTATCAGTCTTATGATCCCTATTTTAACTTTAATGCTGATCACTTGTGCCTAAGCTCCAAAAGAGAGGGGTTATAATGAGGTGTGTCCAACCTCCCTTCCAGCTATGGCTGGGAATTCAGGTTTTCAGGTCTTTCTGGGGTACCCTTGGCTAGGAGGTGGTCAGTTCAGCCAGTTGTGGGAGCTGAGAATTTTATTTATGATGTACAGACTTCAGAAATAAATCCTACTAATTGCCCATCCTATTTTGAGATGGTTCATTCATATATGAAAAACTCCCTCTTCCTTTACATCTTTGATTTATACCTAAAAACTCTGTGCAGAGATGATTTCTATCATTCTAGAATTCTCCATGCCTCAAAATAGTGTTAGAAATTTCCTTTTTCCAAAACTACCTTTTCTGAAGGAGAATTTTGGAAACTGTCTTATAGTTTGGATTCATGGGTGGGGATTTGGAAAAGAGATTTATTCCAGGAGTTTGTGAAGAATCCTAAAATATGAACAGAGCAAAATCTCCAAATAAACATTTTATGAGCCCCAAGCAGAAATTAGAATTACCAAAAAGGCTCCTCAAAATGTTCAGTATTAAAGCTAAGCCCCATGAAACCAGTAATCCACCCTCCTGATAGACAAGAGCATGTTCTGGGACAAAAGTCTGTAGCAATAGGTTATAATTACTATGGGGCATTGCCTACAACGGGGGTGGCATATTGAGCCTTGGATTCATGTTCAAGCACTTGGTGAATGCAGCAGCCAGTCTGCCATGTTTATCTGACCTGGATTGGGCAGGCACCATCCCCTGTACCCTTGTTATATGGAGCAAATGCCTTTTATTTTCATTGTATGCCTTATTCTACATTAGAAATGTGTTATTCTATGAGAAAGACCAATCTAATTGAGGAGGTACAGGTCTTCTCTCTGTTAATGATAGGGGTGATAGCAATTACAGGCAGCAGATCTGGCAGCTTCTTGAAGTAAGGGACTGTCTTATTCAAATCTGTGTCCTCAGGGCTTGTCATATAGAAGGCCCTCTACATTTATTAACATGTGAATTTATAATTTGTAATGACTAATTCTATGTGTCTATAATAAACAATAAATATGAAAAAATGCTGAAACCAACATGAATTATCATGTAGTTAAAACAAACAGAACAAGAATGTAATCATCCAGATTTATACATACAGTTACTGTCCTGGTGCTCATCTGCTTAGCAAGGATTCCAGAGATCAAAGATGATTGCTTCGCTGGATGTCATTTGATAAATGGGAAAATGTCTTAATATGACTATGTACTAGACGACCAATAGAAGAATGGGTACTAAACTTGTAATTTCAGTATCTTACTATTTGAACTGTTAGAAACATTCCATCTAATCAAAGCAGTAGACAGTCACAGCTTTTTAATATACCCTTATTAAACCTTTCCATGTGGACAGATTTGGGGACATGTTCAAAATGAAGTCTGAGTGAGGAAAACTGGAAGCCTTATTAAATAATGCCAATATCATTTCTGCAAAAGTAAATGTACAGTGAATTGTTTCTCATGTACTCAAATACAGAAATGAATGTACAATTCATTAATGCTTTATTTTGCTTTCCTCAATGCTAAAATGTAAATATAAGTTTATATATTAAAAATAATCTTAATAGGTAATCCTTCTGAAAAAATAAATTAGGCTGAGTATAGTGGCTCACACCTGTAATCCCAGCACTTTGAGAGGCCGAGGTGGGTGATCACCTGAGGTCAACAGTTTGAGTCCAGCCTGGTCAACATGGTGAAACCCTGTCTCTACTGAAAATACAAAATTAGCCAGGCATAGTGATGCATGCCTGTAATCCCACCTACTCAGGAGGCTGAGGCAAGAGAATTGCTTGAACCCAGGAAGAAGAGGTTGCAGTGAGCCAAGATCATGCCATAGCACTCCAGCCTGGGCAACAGAGTGAGAATCTGTCTCAAAAGGAAAAACAAAAAGCAAACAAACAAAAACATAAATTGGCCAGGAACATTTCTGTTTAGAAAATTTAAGATCAAGGAATTGAACTAACATTGAGAACTTACTGGAGTCTCAGAACCGTTATTCATGGGCATTTAGGTAAGTTTTCTCATTTAATGTTTATAAAAACTCTATTGAGAAGGAGGTGTTATCAATAGAGAAAAATAAAGAAAAATAAATGAAAATAACAACAATTGAGGACTTAATGCCAAGAGCGTTATCAGGCATCATGGGATATCTGTTACATAAAGCTTACTTTGCAGATAAGGGAGGCTGCTCTGGGAAGATGAGCGAGTTGTTCACAGAACCACAGCTCTTAATTGCTAAAGGGAGAAAATAAAGCTTTGCCTACTTTACTTCAAGGCTCAAGCTGTTTTCATTACATCCATCTATAATCTTTAAGATAGGTAAACACCATTATGGACATAAATGAGCTAAACTGCTTATCTATTTGTATTTTAATCAGGCCTATCTGCAAAGTTATCTTCCAGCTATTTTGTATGTACCCCACAATGCCTAGCACTGTGTTCTACCATACATGACAATCAATAAATGTTTGCTAAATTGATAGATGGACCTTGGTGTGCTATTAAAGAACACTTGACACTCTACAGGAATTGTTTTGTCCCCATGTTAATAGACAACTGGCTATGATAAACTTTTAAAGGAAAATAAAATTATTATCTGAAAGCACACCTAGTAAAAATGAGATGTTATTATTTGGTTTGGTTTTGAGAATATTGATTTTAAATACAGTTAAGTAAATAGCTGGAAGATTGGATAACATTAGGAAAAAGATCCTTTATGAGATGTGATAAAGAATAATAATTCTTTGATATATACATTTAAGTACAAATTCACAGAGATCCTTCTGAATAAACAATTGATTTACTCTTAACTTTAAGTACCCATTAAATATTTCTTAGTAGGCAGTTTCATCTATATGTTACTTGTCAGTAGCATTACCTTAAATACACATAACTATTTGGACCCTTTTCTTTGGAGACGAGGAACGGAGGTGATATTTATTATGCATTCAGTGGCTGACTAGATGGTGCACGTAGACTGCCTGATGTTGATATTCAATACAATCATGAAATATGTGTTACTATGATCACATTTAGATGGAAAAACTGAGCCAGGAGGAGGTCTAGTATATTTCTTGCTTAACTGTCTAGTACATGTTAAAAGCCAGAATTTAAATCTGCATGTCTGATTCCAAAATCTTTGTCCACTCTGCTTCTCCCATGTTACCTCCAATAGCTCAAAATATCAAGAAGGCACAGTGATGCAAATAGGGCCTTTATCTAAAAAGATCAGAGTAATAGCATAATGGATAATAAAATATTTACAATATCAACAGGGTCAAGAATAAGTGCATTTTTAGAAAAAAAAAGGACTGGAAGGAAACATTGCAATGCAAACAGAAGTTACGTTGCATTATATTACATTTTGCTATTTTAGTAATGGGAAATTTTAAACCTACAATAAAGCAAGATAAGTGCATTTTAGGACAAGGCTTTACATCAGATGAAAGATTTCTGGGAGAGAATCAGCGAGAGGTCATCATGCAGCCTGGACAGAGGGAGGGAATGTTCCATACTGCTGCTCTAACACAACACAAGCAATGGCATATGGCACTAATTTGTGAAATTTCACTTTCATTTCAAACCCGGGTTAGGAAGAATAGTCATGGCTGGAGGAGAACTCTGAGAAGGCTTCCACCTATTAGCTCAAACTGGCAGGCAGGTACTAAACTGATCCAGCAGGCAGCATGCTAGATGTTGGAGACAGAGAGTTGAACACAGTCATGCAAGTAAAAGCAGCATTAGGAGCATGCTTTAGGCTTCCGCTTCTTTATGGATTCTCTGAAGAGGGACACTTGAAATGTATATGAGCAAATAGAGCATAATAGCTTTTCTACTTCTTTCTGCATTGCTTTTCAACATTTCTTCCTTTCTAATCTGTGCATCTTGCATGAATTCCCCATCTACCTTCTTGCATACTGGCCCAATATAGAGAGTATATTAATTATTACCTTCCTTATAATAGTACACAACTAATCTGTTTTATTCAGAAACCCAGTTTTATATTCCATTTTCAATGCCCAGCAAAAAACAGAGAAGGCATCAGCATTATGCTTGCTGCCCCATGAGATAGGTAGAATGGCCCATCTGTTAAAATACTGTTCATAATTTAAAGTGGAACATTTTAAAGCTCCGTGAAATCATTTCTGGTCTCCAGTACAATGAACGTCTATTCTGTTACCTCCTGGAGAGGTTGACCTGAACATGGAAAATTGGGGCCTTTTTGGTTCTTGCAGTAAATATAAATGGTGATGTCAAATCACCAACTTGGCCCAGGAGATAATTTCCTGTGAGTCATTGAGGCTGGCTAGTCAATCTGACATGTTTTACATGTAATTACAGATCATTCCGCAGAAGGTTTCTTGGCTTCCATCTTAAGGATCAAAAGCAAGTTTCCTCATGGATTGTGATTCTTATGCCAAGAGTGAATGTGCAGGAAGGTCATAAGCCGCAGCAAAGCTGCCTTGAACTTGAGCAGTCAGACTTGCTGATTTGACCTCCTACTGTCATTTAGAATCTTCTGCCAGGAGAGTTTTCTTTTTTTTAAGTGGGAGGCAGATAATTGGTTTAATTATTTATATTTAGGGAGTGGAAGGAACAGAGGAGAAAAAAAATAGATGTCTTATTTTCTGAGGAGGATGCCACGGATGGACGTTTAGGGAAAACAGCAGCTACCTGGTTTATGCTGCGAAAACAAGACATGTAAATACTAAACATCATGCAGCAGGAGCCATGAGAAGGATTCTCTCTGCATACCTGATCTTCCTTCCTTCTTTTTCCCTTCCCTCCCCTCCCTCCCTCCCTTCCCTTCCCTTCTTCCCTCCCCTCCCCTTCCCTCCCCTCCCCTTCCCTTCCCTCCCCTCCTTCCCTTCCCTCCCCTTTCCTTCCCTTCCCTTCCCTTCTTTTCCCTTCCCTTCCCTTCTCCCCTCCCCCTCCCCTCCCCCTCCCCTCCCCTCCCCTTCTCTTCCCTTCC
>CAUYQU010023588.1:0-28344 GCA_963574635.1 Cheracebus regulus | reverse complement strand
AGAAAAAAAGATGGTAAAAAATACAAAGAGAATAATTACCTATCACTTTATATAAAAATGGTTTTATTACATAGGAAAGGAGAATAAGGCACGAAATAGAGAAATGATGTTTTCCAAGGCAGTTTACAAAAATCAGTGGATCACTTTGTTTTTCCCTCATCAGTATTCCTCACATTCAGTATTTAGAGTTAAAATCTGAGAGAGTACTTACAATGACAGCAACACCATAGCAATTAAAGTCCATTCCGCAGGTTTGTGTATAATATTTCTATTTGTTAACCTGAAACATAGATAAAATTTATCCAAGGAGTGTTACCTTTAAATAAATAAACTTTGTTTCTTTCTAGAAAACATCAGATTTATAATAATGTGCCAAAGAAGCACTATTTTTTAAAAAAATACTTGTTATATTTGACAGGAAAGAGTCAATAGTATAATAATATGGCTCAACAGTCACTATCTTATAATGACCATCTCAAAAGAAAGTGTTCCAGCCCCACTTTTATATGTTTTTAATAATATTACTACTAGACAAGATGAGAATATGGGAACAACATTGGAAACTATATTGCTTACAACACATACACCCCCAACACATATAATATTCTCTATGCTTTTCCCTAACCAAGCAATTTCTCTTCCCTTTTCTTTTCCATTCATATTTTTTCTTTTTCTTTCCTCCCTCTCTCTCTCTTGTTTTTTCTTTCTTTTTTTTAAAGAAATAGGGTCTTGCTATGTTGCCTGGGCTGGGGTGCAGTGCTCTTCACAGGCACAATCAGTGCACTGTACCCTTGAACTCCTGGGCTCAAGAGATCCTCCTGACTCAGCCTCTTGAGTAGCTGGGATTATAGATACATGGGTGCTGCATTTGGCTTAAGGTAAGCAATTTCTGATTTTAATTTTACTTCATCTTCTGTACCCTTCCATCTGGTGCTAGGTTGGTAGCAGGCAATTAAGGGATGCTATAATCCATAATTTACAGAAATTAGAGTTGGCTTAAGAATAGGTCTTTATTAAAGAAAACTTAAGTTAAAAAAAAATAAATTTTATCACTTAGCCATAAATGGCAACAAAAAACTCTACAGTCATCTTGGTTTCTCAGAAAGAATTTAGAAAGATCACCCTAAATTAAAAAATTATGTAAATCAATAAGAAAATGTCAGCCAAATAAATAAATGGGGCAAAGGATATGAACAGGGAATTTATATGGGAGGAAATTTGAAATGGCCAATAAACATTTGAAAAGGAGCTCATTCTCACTAATAATTTGAGAAATTAATATAAAGACAATAATTGACTCCATCCACCTGGAAAAATGAAAGACTGACAATACCAAGGGTTGGCGAGGACAGGAAGAAATAGTACCTTTAATACACTGTTGATGTGAGCAATTGAATGACAATTTGGCAATATCTAATAAAGTTGAAAATGCATATAAACAGCCTAGCTATTTATATGCTTCTAGATACAAAGCCTAAAACTGTTTTCACTTATACATAAATAAATGTGTATGAAGGTTGTTAATGCAAGTCTGCTTGTAATAGAGAGAAAAAGAAACTGTGGCATATTTATAAAATATTAAATAGCTGTTAAAATGAATAAACTAGATGTATACATTTTGCTTATAATTTTGAATGAAAGCAAACATGGTATGCCCCCTTTTTTTTTTTTTTAACAGAGTCTCACTCTGTCACCCAGGCTGGAGTGCAGTGGCATACTCTTGGCTCACTGCAACCTCCACCTCCCAGGGTCAAGCAATTCTGCCTCAGCCTCCCTTGTAATCCTAAGTAGCTGGGATTACAGGTACAGGCCACCACGCCTAATTTTTGTATTTTTGTAGAGATGGGGTTTCACTATGTTGCCCATGCTGGTCTCTAATTCCTGGCCTTAAGTAATCCACCCTCCTCGACCTCCTAAAGTGCTAGGATTACAGGCAATGAGCCACCATGCCCAGCCAGTATGGCATTATTTATATAAATCAAGAACAGACTAAATACTAAATATTGTTTATGGCAGTAAATGTATAAAAACAAAGACTAAAAGGATATATGTCTACTTCACAGTACCAATGCTTCTGGGGAGGAACGGAGAATGGATTGGGAAAGGGAACGAAGGGGACTGACTTCACGCCCTCCTCCTTCTCCTTTGCATCAGCTATTCTGTCTATCTGAAACAATCTTCTGCCAGGTAAGTTTCCTCATGTCATCTTTGCAATAACACCTGTCTGGACCACAGTCTTAAAAAGTACAACTTGCCCTCTACCTCCCAGACCCAATACCTGTGACCTCCTTATTCTGCTATATGTTTTTCTTTTTTTTATATCACTTATTGCCTTCTAATATATAATTACTGTTTATTTTCTGTTTTCTTTTGTCAGAGGCCAAGAGTCTTTGTGTACTTAACTATTTATTCCAAGTTTCCAGAACAAGTGCCTGGCAGTCAGTAGGCATTCAATTAATATTTTTTGAATAAATTAATCTATAATATTTTATTTTATTTAAAAATATATATCTGAATCAAATTTTAGAAAATATTAAAGTCTATTAATTCTGAGTGGAGAATGTGGGAGCAAAATTTAGCTGCGCCATTAAGATGGCACCGGCCCGCCTGATTACACAATTGGAGAGGACTGCCGGTAGTTGCCACCCCGATGGAAGAGCACCACTCAGCCCACTTTACGGTGATTGGGCCTGGGCGGCTATTTAAGAGCCTACAGAAGGGGAAGAAGGAGGAGAAGACGGAAGACAGCTGAACCGCTGGGGCGTCCGCAACACCCGAGCTTCCCACAATAAAGTTGCCAGAACAAGTACCTGTTGTTGTGTGCTCCTTGCCGGCCGAGGCGCGCGCGACAGATAGAGTCTTGGTTATTTCCTCCTTGGCCTGAAGCAGCTCCTCAGGGCACTCCTGTACATTCTTGGTCTTAACCCTGGGGGCCTATCTGGTCAGTCAGGGGCTTCCTGCAGGCCAGGCCTTCTCTGCCTTCAGCTTATGGATATGTTAGAGGATAATCTGCTTGATTCTCTTTCACCTAAAAGATAATGTAATTTTTTAAATCAGACATTATTTTCTTTGGATACTGTGGTCACAGCTATGCCTCTTGCTCAGGCAGCCAAAGAGGCTTGCCTCCAAGCATCCTCTGCCATGACAAAAAGACCTGGTAGGATCCCAGTGAAACCAACCAAACAGCCAATGCCAACTCTAGCCAGCAGATCTGGAAGTTGATCAAAGATGGGCTGGTCATCCACCAGACTGTGACTGTCCATTCTCAGGTTCCATGCCAGAAAGGGGCAGACACATGGGTACATGTAAGCCTAAGGGCCCTGCAAATGCTGGAATGTCCCAGAAGGTAACCTGCATGAGGATGAGGAGGACTCTGTACCAACCAGCTTCTTAGAAGATGCGGTGAATCTGAAATTGACCACCACCTGTGTCACAGCCTATATCTGAAAAAGGCTTGCCATTTTAGAACCTAGCACTGACTTGTCCATGTAGGATCTTCAGAGTCTCCTTTTCCTCTGCCATGGCAACCTGCAATGTAACAACTAGTAATGCCCCAACAGTCTCGATTCCTGAGTAAAGAGCTAAAGGATGACTGCTCGGGATCAGAGCTACAGATACTATAGCTCCAGAGAGAAATGCACCTTGTTGTTGTAAGCTGGGATTTGTGGAGCTGCTTACTATTGCAGCATAACCCAGCCCATCCTGACTGACAATTATTTTACTTATTCCGGACAACAAACAGACAAGATAGACAATATTGCTAAAAAAAAAATGTCACTGGTGTAAAAGTGGAGACTTGGGAAACTAAATAATTCATATCCGAAGTTACATTGCCAGCATTTGAACTGTTTCATTCCAAAGCCCACTGTATTTCCACTTTATCACTTTGACTCAAAAAATATTTTGAAGTACAACTCATTAGACTTGATATCATGCTTATAAATCAGAAAGTTTTAGGTAAATATTTGTTGAGCAATGTTGAACATGCCCTTGAACCACACTTCCAGTGATGAAGAGGATGAAGTCCTCTGTGCCAGCTAAGAATACTTCCAGAGGCTAAAGAGAAGGCTGGCTGGAAAATTTCCTTTGAGATCTGCAGGAGTTTATGCTTCACCATCATTTCTATCAAGGGATAAATGAATGAAAGCAGCATAGACTGTCTAAAATCGAATTTTAGAGTCACATGCCGATCAATTTCAACATACTTTAGCCAAGACTTCTCTAAACTCTAGATATTACAAATGTCATTCCACTCCTATTTTGAAAGTAAGTATTCTAACTTTTCAGTAGAAGCAGAAAAATGGAGATGATATCTATTTGTTAGAAATCTGGGAAATCAAACTTTCATTAGATCACTTCAAGCATTAAAATTTGGGAAGAAAATAAGCTGCTCTAATTTTTCATTCACTCATTCATTTGACAAATAATTATTGAGGGCATTGTACTAGGCACTCGAGATAAAGTGATAAGCAAAACAGACAAAAAGTGCTGCCTTCTTGGGTCCTATTTTTAATAGAGGAGACAGATAATAATAAGATAAATAGAGACTTAGATGTAAGAAGCACTGTGGAGAAAAATAATGCAGAGATAGACCTTGTGTGTGTGATGCAGAAGAAGGATGTAACTAATATAATATGGCCATGGAAGGTCTTACTGAGGAAGTAAAATTTGAATAAAGCCTTAAAAACGGTGAAATAGCCATCTACTTGGCTATATGGAGGAAGCACATTCCAGGATCTTGGAATAGCAAAAATACTAGCTCCAAAACAGAACTGTGCCTGGTATAGTCAGAAATACTCAGGATATCAGTGTAGCTGGAGTAAAGTAAAGAATTTTTGTCTGTCTTGATCACCATAAATCCCACCCTAGCAACTAGCACAGTGCCTAGCACACAGTAGGTCCTCTAGCACATAGTAGGCACACTGTAAATACATGTTGAATAAATGAACCAATAAATGAGAAAAGGGAGTGAATAGGATTAGGAATGGTGGCCAAAGGGAGAGTCTAACTTTATCATATGTGGTCTATACAATTTTTTTAAATAAAAAATAATTAAGGCAAATATGGCCATATGTTAACAATAGTCAATTCTGGGATGTGAGAAAGTATGTGGTATTTTACTTTTTATATTTCTAAAATTATTGTAAACAAACAATTCAAGAGATACTAAAAATCTCACATCCCAACAATGAAGTGGTTAGTACAGAATTTAGTATTTTCACCTGCTGTTTCCTGTTATCTTCCACACCTGTGAGAGAACTGGCTTTCTATTCACTTTACAACTGTAGAAACAAGCTCAGAGAAGTTATAGGAGTTGACCAAGGCTATGTACAGCCAGGCAAGAGAAGAGCTGGAATTTTCATATAGGTTTTCTGACTCTAATTCCAGTGTTTATTTTTTACATTACACTATTATGCATGTAACATATATATGAGGCTTTTCTACACCTATAAACTATAAAACATATATAACGATTTGCTACATTTAGTAAATTAATAAAAAATAAAGCTGTGGAAAGTTTTAACGTAATTTTATGTCATTGCTATTTGTTCTTAAAACAATCATTATGAATTTACATCTTATAGTCATTCCACTGATCGCTCCCCTTCTTACCCCTTGAACCTCCAACTAATTGACCTATAAACTACTCACTCAATCCTTCTCCCACTAAACACATAATAAGACTTATTGTATCTTACATTTATTCATAGAATTAAAGACCTCTATTTGGGTTACACATAACTACAAGACTGAACCAGAGAGGAAGTTCTAATTCAGTCTGGTTGGCCTGCCCCACATACATAGGGCCATAGGAGTCTTAGTGAAAACTAGGATTACAGATTGTAGATCTTTCAAAAGTTTACATTTGAATAAATTATTCTGACAACAGAACAAGATTGCTTTTTTGGCCTTTTTTCTTTTTTTAGTCAGAAGGGTTTAGTAAATTCAGTAGTGTTAAGACACAGGTTGAGAGAAATGTATCTAATTTATTAAGAATCAGAATTGGAGTGGAATAAGTAAAAAGTGGTAAAACATAAAAGGCCAGTGATTTCTGGGACATAGACTGTGCATACAAGCTGATCAATACAAATTAAGAGAGATACAATGATTCATTAGAAAAATCTGATGCCTAATTTAAAACCAGACCACATTATGGATCATAATGACATTCCTCCTTCCCCTTAGAGTTCTATGGACTCCTTATTTTCTGCATTTGGAAAATGCAAGCAAAGTGTCCTCTTGGGCACCAGGAGGGAGTATCTCTCAGCTTCCTCTGGAGTGACAAATGACAGAGTTGGATTGTCACAGCTGGAATCATCTAGGTAAGATGCTACCAATGGAGTGTTAAGAGAGAAATACCATTCCTAAGAAACTGCTTTGTCTCACATATCCTTCATTGCCAGTGTACTGAAGTGCCTGAACCAATGCTGGCTCTGTTGTCCTCAACCAAAATAATTTTCTTCATGGAATATATTTATGATGGCTTAAATAAAAACAAAAACAAAATGCAATTTAAAAGTTTCTGGGAGAACCAGAGTATCAGAATGAAAGTCAGAAGAGAAGAGCTGGAGATCTAGTATTGCTGCTAACTGGCTCTGTGATACGGGACAAGCTATTTCAGCTTCCCCAGCCAAATGGTTGGTAAGGTGTCTTTCAGCTCTAGTTTTCATTTTAACTTGTTACCCAGGGAAGCACACTACCAAACTTATCCAGTGAGATAAGACAGGAAGGATTTAATCACATTCTCTCTCAACCAGAGTGGTTAAACTTTTAATCAGTCTTCACTAGCAGAAACTTATTTTTTTATTACATATGTTAGTTTCTTATGTTTTGAGTTAATCCTAGATCTCTCAGAGAAAAATAAGTATTTTTTTTCTCCTGGCATCACCTATTTCTAATATTGTAGTTTATTTACGTATTTATTTTTAATAATTAGATAAGTGGATGCTGATATTAACTAACAACTAAAACCAATCAGAAAAGGTTTAGCTTTATGAGTACTTCCTTTAGTTTGCCCCTACGTCAACTGAGTCCTTGGTTATGGGTTTGGTCCACATATAGGCCATTAGCCACATCTGAGGAAGATCTCAAGTTCTTATTTGCTGCCTTGGAAAGTGAGGTTGTTAATCATAGGAGGTACACTGATAGGATGTAAATATAGCTCACCACCACAACTGGAAAAAGCAATGTTAACGTGCCTGTCTCACCACATATAGTCATCTTGGTGCTGATTCTTACCTTCCAGTATAATGAAAAGTATAATGAATATAAATTTTTCTGTCAGGCAGAATGCATTAAACCAGGATAAGAAAGTAAGGGTCAGTAAATTGGAATAAACATACCACATACATAAAATAAAACCAAAAATCCACATTTCCAAAACAGGTTTGACATGACATTTCAGTTGAAGAGTCACTACATTAAAAAGAGTTTCTTGCTCCTGAGCAATGTGGTATAGATCATTATTTCTACAAACATGCAAGTAACTGCCATGTTTTTGGTGGATCTGTGTCACCACTGCCACAGTGATAAAAGAAGCTGAAGGGCAGACAGCTTACAAAAATATTTGTTGAGCTTCTAGGATGCATCTTGTATTATGCCAAGTTTTCTACTTGTTTCTGGACATACTTTGAGACAGTATAGTATAGAAATTATGTCTGTAGGTTTTAGAGTCAAGCTGGAGCCATTTACTTGCTGTATGACCTTGCCCAAACTACTTAAGCTTTCTGCGTCTGTTTCTCCATCTACAAAGTGGGGCTAGTACCTTTGCCAAAGTTATTGTGAGAATTAAATGAAAATATGAAAATCCCTTGGGATTGTTTCTGGCACCTAAAAGTGCTCAGTATTTGTTAATATCATTCATTATTTTATCCTCACAATCCCCACTTTAAACAGGGTCTGTCTGGCCTCAAAGTCCCTGCTAATTCCTCACGTTGTAGTATATTTAAACATAAAAAAAATACTTTAATTTGTTAACAAAATTTAGATGAGTAGACATTCATTAGCTCCTTGAACGTATGGAGAAAATACATCAGGAATTAATGTGGAAGAAATCACCTTGAGGTTGGGAATAAGGAGATCTGTGTTACTCAGTGATTATTCTGGGCATGAAGTTCCTTGTTAATTGGAGAATCTACATGAGCAAGGTTCTTTACAGTCTAATATTCTATGAGTCTATGGATATTATTTATAGACACAGATTTTTGTTCCTAAAGGTGGTTTCTTTCTTTCCTTGTCTGCATTTAATCTTGAGCTGTCTTCAAAGGAAGCAAAATTAAAGGTATGGGTATAGAATGCCAAACAACCCTATCTGTGAAAGCTGGTTTTACACAAGCATAGAACCCAGTTCGGCAGTTGGCCACTGCCAAGTGTCTCTGCAAGCTGAGTAGTGGTAGCGTCAAGCCTATCACTAGGTCTCCTAATTCTCTTAGACATTTAAGCCACTTATACTTTATATTTCTAGTCTATTTGCAAATCCATCTTTTAGCTTTATTACCCAAGTTTCCCCAGCCCTTAATTTCAAAGGTCCACCGGATATATGTAGTTGTTTTGCGTCCAACTAGCAGTTTAAGACATGAAAATGACATAGAACATGAAAAGAACCATTACGATGTATCTATATTTTGCCCTAAGCACGGAATTTCACATGAGAGCCCTTGTCTTCAAACACTTAGACAAAGTACACAGGACCTTCATTTATTATTCCGTGCCCACCCACACCCTAAAAATAGCTCTCTTCACCTCAATTGCTCGAAATGCCTGTCACTCCAAGCACTTTTACTCGTCCAAGAGCCTCATTTAAACTTTAGCCCCTCCTCGCCCCGCCCCGAAGCTGATCCCTGATTGGTCAAGGACCATTCCTCGTGGAGCTGTTCATGCCACTGCGCGCAGGGCGCGCTGGGAAACGAGTGGAAGCGCGAGTGGAGACGCGAGTGGAGGCGCGAGCTGCTCCCGGTGGGCTCCCTTCCCCCTTTGGCGACCCCGCTCTGATCGACTGGTCCCCGAAACGGTGGCGGCGGTTTGTGGTCGTTGGTCCCCGGGATTTAGGGCCAACATCTGGAGACCCGACGGGGTGAGGAGGGGAAAGGGGAAACAGGGTCATTACCAAACCGCTGCTAACGGCTGGAGACCGTACCCGGCTTACTTTCACTCCGAACACGCAGTGGGGTCTGGAGGCGGTGTCTGCGGGGTTCACCACGCGTCCTTTCCAAGCCCCGTCGAGCAGTGGGAGGGTGTCCGAGACGCGGCTTCCCGCCTCGGCAGCATCTGGTCAGACCGCGCCCCCGCCGTTACCCAGGCGCCGCGTGTCGCTGGCCCAGCGGCCAGTCTCGTTGTGGCGTCTAGCGCTTCTTCCGCCCCGCGGCGCCCTGCGCTCTCCGCCTTATTTCCGCCCTCCCCCGCCGCCTTCCGGCCGCTTCCCATCTGTGCTGCCTTCTGTGTTCTTTTCCTGACACTTTCCCGCCAACGTCCGCTGCAGGCCCAGGCAGCCGCCTGGCCGTTATTGGGCCGCGCGTCCCCTGGAGGCTTTGAGACGCCGTCTGGAGCGTCCCGACGGCTAGGCGAGATTCAGCAGTCTTAGTTGTTTCAGAATTGAATTCATGCTGGGTGAGCTTTAGCGAATTCCTTGTCGTTTTCGTGCAGTTCTAGCCGGGCTGAGCCTCGAAACTCTCCTCTGCATTTTTCTCCCTTCTGTCTCTTCCCCGAGTGCCTCCTGTGTGCTGGGCTGTGGGCAGTGGGAGGCCGCGGGGGTGCGGGGGTGTGAGGTAAAGAATCTCGCCTTTCCTGCGACACGCCGTGGCAGTGGCACTACGTTTGTTTCCTGACATCTGGTAGTTTTTGAACCAGTAATTTAAAAGTGTTTCTTTGAGGGTACTGGAAAGACCACAGAACCCGGAGTCAAGAGGCACGGGATTTAATCCTGGCGCTGATGTCTGAGATGTTGCGAAGCTCCTTTTTTTATTTGGACACCAAATTTTCGCAAATTTAACTTACGTAGTATTTAAGTTCTTTAAGCTTTAACTGTTTTTACAGTCTTAAATTCCCCGTAACCTTTATATTATATGATAATCCTAATATAAGCAAATATCAAAGAGGCAATATCGACAGGAACCGATATTTTATATATATATATATATATATATATATGTATAATTTTTTTTTTTTTGAAACAGTCTCGCTCTGTCGCCAGGCTGGAGTGCAGTGGCATAATCTCAGCTCACTGCAACCTCTGCCTCCCGAGTTCAAGCCATTTTCTTGCCTCAGCCTCCCAAGTAGCTGGGACTACAGGCTCGCGCCTCCACGCTCAGCTAACTTTTGTATTTTTAGTAGAAACGGGTTTTCACTGGCCAGAAGGGTCTCGATCTCTTGACCTCGTGATCGACCCGTCTTGGCCTCTTATAGTGCTGGTATTACAGGCGTGAGCCACCACGGAGCTTTTTAAATCTTGGCTTCTCTTGAAAATTGGTCCGATTTTGTACTTGAGAATGGCGTTATAACCAGGAAGCAGGATATGTTGTGTGTATAAGGAGAATAACATTTAAAGGACATGTTGAAGTGTTGGTAGAATTTTGCTTATTCGAATAATGGAAACCTATTTTCGTTTGAAGAATCACCATGATGTATACAGTTTGACAGACTTCCATTTGGATCTTCTCAGAATTGAATCTCCTTTAGGGGCTAATGATAGACTTGTTTTCAGGGCACACATTTAAAACATTCTACTTTAAACTTTGTTTGAATCTGTTTGCATTGTTAATAAAATTTGCATCTTTATAGACATAAAGATGACTGTTAGTGCTGCAATGGAGAATATTAATGCTTTCTGCTTAAGGCACTGCTTTGATAATTTTCACTTAAGAGGTTGGAGTGATGGACTTGAAATTATTGTCAAATATTGTAATACATATCAACACTTAAAATATATGCATTACTGGATATATCATGAAATAAGAATTAATAATGAGGCAAACCCAGTTTATGGGCTGAAATTAAGCCTCAGGTTTAATGATGTTATTTTATTGTTGGGAGAAGGAAGACAGGTCCGTTTAAGTAGAGTTTGTGAATACAAATCAAGTAATTGCTGTAAAAATTGTCCATATTTGCATATTAATGCAGAATATTCTCATTTTACTGCCTGATGGTTGAGGCAAGAAAATAAAGAAAATGTGATTTCTATGTTCAGATTTCAAATAACAGATGAAGGACCTTGTGTAAGGAATAGATACCTTTATCCTGACTTAAAAGAGCATATAAACCTTTGTGTTTAAAGCAAAAAAAAATTTTTAAGTATTTGTTACAGTTTTTTTAAGTAGTTCAGTTTTTAAGTTATTCTAAATTTAAACATACTATTAAAACTTTCATCCATTCTATAACTTCTGGCAATAAAATGTGCTGTCATTCTTTAATAAAAACAACTTAAAGTCGAATTGAACTGATCCATCTATACACTTACTTTGAAATAATTTCAGACTTCCATATTCACACTTTTGATTAACTCTTCTCATTTTCCAACCATGTTGGCTGTAGTGCAGCCTGTCACTAAAGTGAATTGCTGCTTAAAAACAAACCGAGAAACCTCCATTGATCTGGCAACCATGCTTTCTGTGTACCATACTCAATGACAACTGAACTAACAAATCAGGAGTTTAGTACTATATAATTCAAGGAATGTCATAAAGATCTAATGGGCCTCCATAACGGCACATTTTGATATTCTTAAAAATTATTTTTCAGCATTACATTGAGTTTTTAAAACCCACAGTAAGATTATATAATGTTCACTTTAACAACTTGTTAAATTTTTACAGTAATTTGGAAGATGAAGTTTTAAGTAGTTTCAGTACAGCTGACACAGTTCCTTTAAACAATTTTCATTAATATTTTGCTAAAATTGTGTTTCTCTTCATTAATATACTTTCTATTTTTGAAAGGCAGTACAAATTAAAAAACACATTTTAAATAAATATTAAGATAGTTAAAATTAAAGGAGATATCGTTAGCACTTAAAAATAAAGGTTTGATTCAGATTGGTAACTTGAATATCCTCTCTTGGTCTTTTGCTTCATACTTCAGAGAGGTTTTTTCCTTTCTTCTATTTTTTCTTTTGTAAGTGAGCTAGAGAGGAATCTTTGAAAGTCCAAAATTTAGGGGAAAAAATATATATATCTGAAAGCTAAGAGTTAAATATGGCACAACTTTTCATTTCTCAGTTCCACTTTGTTTGCAAAACCATTTTTGTTATTCTCCTACTCAGGATCCCTCTTTCTCTTGAATTCTTTGGGTTAGCAGGGTAAGGAAACAAATTTTTAGAACACTTTGGAATGTGACTCCACATCTGAAAGTGACAAGAGAACAAATCAATTGGTATGTCTGTTTTGCCCTAATGTTTAGGACAAGTGTGGTTCCTTGGATATTTAGGTAACACTCAGATTGATTCTGGAGTATTTTAGAATGAATGTATTGTATGCTTGTTTTAGATTTGATTATATTTCTCTGGCTATTCTTGAATTTTGCCTCTTTTAGAAATATGCTTTTGTTAATATATTAAAGTTAGGAAATTTTGAACTTTCTTGATTGTGAATTATGCATGTGCATACATTTTGTTTTGGAGGCTTTGAGATAACACTTCTTTTTTCTAAAGAGTATGGGATTGGTGACTCTTCAGTGTGTCTTTTACTTCTGTAGTTTCAACCTTTTATAATATTTTGGTTGCGATTTCTTGAGGTATACAAAGTCTGGCATATGTTTCCAGTCATTCTCTACTAAAAGGAGCCTTTAATGTATATGGACTGGCCTGTTATTTCAACATAAGACTCTAGATAATTTCTTTAAAAATAGGACTTTAGAGACATGAATTAACCCAAAAAATAGGTCTGTAAGGCAGTTATAGGGGTGTGCTGGATTGCAGGACTCAACCATTTGGAGCTAGCTATGAATTGCAGTTAAAAAAAAAAAAGTCTTGTTTATTAAGTTAAATTCTACTTTTTGGATAAAATAGGAGCATATATATTGCTTCTATAACCAGTAAGTAGAATATGTAAGGTACCATTCTCAGGTTTGTGCAAAAGTAATCGCAGTTTTTGCCACTACTTTTAAACTTTGTTTGCATCTGTTTGCATTGTTAATAAAATTTGTTTGCATTTTTATAGACATAAAGATGACTATTAATGGCAAAAACAGCAATTACTTTTGCAACAGCCTTAACTAGATTCTTGTTTTTTCTTTCACTTTTTTCTGTAGCATGTTTAAAAAATATAAATCTCACAATTTCCCATTCACGTTGTAGCAACATGATCTTTAGTGTACTGGGCCAGTATGATGTCCTGTGGGATGTGGAGGCCATTGAAGACCCCCTGGACTAAATAATGGAAGAGAGTTGAGAGTTACGAATTTCTGAGGTGACATGACACTCCGTAGTTTGGGCCCTTGGTCTTTTCGATTACTAATTTTGTGACCTTAAGCAGTACTGTTTGCCACATTAGCTTTTGGTTTTCTTGGTTAACGGTATTGGAGATCATCTAAGGTCCACTTGAAGTTCTAATATTTTCTTATTACAAAATCTTCAGCGATGGTGTAATGACAAAACCTAGAGTAAAACAATGTTAAGTTGAGAAGGGTAGTTGTATCATTTAAAATGCTCCTAATTTTAAATGAAGGGTGATAGAAAAACATTGACTTTTTTAAAAGACAAAAGGCTGAAAGGTGGTTGCTCAATTCTTACCTTTTTTTTTTTTTTTTTTTCCCCTCGAGACAGAGTCCCACTCTGTCGCACAGGCTGGAATGCAGTGGCCCGATCCCGGCTCACTGCAACCTCCATCTCCCTGATTCAAGCAATTCCCCTGCCTCAGCCTCCTGAAGTAGCTGTGATTACATGATTACAGGAACGTGCCACCACACCTGGCTAATTTTTTTTTTTTTTGTATTTTTTGTAGAGACGGGGTTTCACCATGTTGGCTAGACTGGTCTCAAACTCCTGACCTCAGGTACTCTACCTACTTCGGCCTCCCAAAGTGCTGGGATTACAAGGGTGAGCCATTGCACCCAGCCAATCCTTATCTTATTATTGGTTCTGATTAGAAAAAATAACATTTCTTTTATCCGAGTCTATTAATAGTACATGTTTTATTCATTGCATTTGGTGTCACATAAATTTGTCCATGAAATATAGTGTAAGATATACAGCTGATAATACAGACATAAGACTTTTCCCTTGATAAAAATTATTTTCTACTTTCCATTTCTGCCATTTAGTAAATGTGTAAAGATACTTATCTGAAATCTTCAGTTAAAAAAACACAATAAGCCTGGCACGGTGGCTCATGCCAGTAATCCAAGCACTTTGGGAGACCAGGCAGGCGGATCACGAGGTCAGAAGTTCAAGACCAGCCTGGCCAACATAAAAATACAAAAATTAGCTGGACATGGTGCCGTATGCTTGTAGTCCCAGCTACTTGGGAGGCTGAAACAAGAGAATCACTTGAACCTGGGAAGTGAAGGTTGCAGTGAGCCAAGAGCCTGAGTGACAGAGCAAGACTCCATCTCAGGGGAAAAAAAATGACTGAAGTTAGTAAATTATAAGAACCTACAAACAAGATAAAGAAAGATGGGATAGTACTTAATGTTGAAATGAACAAGAAAGGAAGAATTGAGGGTAAGCTGAATAGCTTTTTTTCCTTCTCTGGAGATAGATCTTTATGGCATAGCTTTATTATTTTTTATTAAAGTGAGTTTCTATTGCTTCTCGGGCTTTTGGCCAAGAGCAAGTTGTACTTAATGTTGAAATGAGCAAGAAAGGCGGAATTGAGGGTAAGCTGAATAGCTTTTTTTTTTTCCTCTGGAGGTAGATCTTTATAACATAGCTTTATTATTTTTTAGTAAGTGAGTTTATTGCTTCTCTGCCTTTTGGCCAAGACCAAGTATAGTATGTGTTTTTACCAGTTTAATATCTGAAATGTCCTCTGTCTAAGGACAAAATGTTGAATGGATTTTTGGAGCAGGGAGATGGAATAGGAGCTTGCTCCATCTACTCCACGCATCCATCTGGTATTGTAGTACCTCCAGGAACGGGACACTCCCTCGGGGGGAAAAATTTTTTAAAAAAGCAAAATGAGTTTCTTTGGAATATCTCATATACCCATTTTTCAAATGTAAATACATCTTAAAACAAATTCTCAGGGTCCAAATTGTATTGATGGGTAGATATTGTGTGATATTACAATTATGACAGAATGTTGACTATTTAAGACAATGCAGAATCCTGTTATTACTCACTGGTCAGACTAGGGAAATTTTAAGGTATATCTATTTATATTTGGACAGATAGCTCTTAAGTTGGCTTTTATGAAAAGTTTTTATCTTGGAAAAGAGGGAGAAGTTAGCCATTTCATGGATGGAACAAGTGAATAAAAGATCAGAGGGGAGGTAGGAAGAACTGGCAGGTTGAATCTAATAAGATGAAATTAAGCTGATTCTAAAATCTGGTTACTTGATATAAGGCAGGGCAGATTTGAGGTTTTTGGTGACAGCATGCTGAATTTCAACCAACAATAGCATACAGCTATGTAGTTGTGCTGCTTTTCTGTACTGATGGAGTTTTCAATTTTGGCCACCACACTTTTGAAGGAAAAAGGGACAGGCTAATGAGAGAACATAAACTATCATATAAGAAACAGTTAAGTAGCATTTCCCCATGGTTCTATAGAAACTTAATAGATATGACAAGGACAATTAAGCTTATCATGCTGAAACACTTGAGTTAAAGCTGGAAAGTTCTTTTTAACAAACTTTTCATGGCCTTAAATAATGCAAATGATCATTGGGATACTTTTAAGAGGGATGTATAGTGATCTCACATGTGTTTAGACATGGAACACATTTTGGAGACCTGTTAATCAACTCTGGAACAATGTTTTAAGGGATGCCAGTTTAGGAAGTATTGGATTAAAACAACTGGTAATGAGGTCAGGTGCTGTGACTCACACCTGTAATTCCAGCACAAGAGTTCGAGACCAGCCTGAGCAACATGTTGAAACCCCATCTACGTGAAAATTAGCTGGGTGTGGTGATGGGTGCCTGTAGTTTTAGGTGCTTGGAAGTGAATCATCTTTCAAATGCAATTATATGAAAGAGGCAGGTTCACTTTGGAGAGAAGGTTAAAATCAGGATTGATATGTGAAAGTTACCAGGAAAGAGATTATGATACATTATAAGAAATAACTTTCTTAAATAATTATTCAAAGTTTAGTTGCTCTAGAGGATAATAAGTTCTTTGTAAGAATAAAAAATAAACGGGGGGATGGATACAGCAAACCATCATGGCATGTGTATACCTGTGTAACAATTCTGCATGATATGCACATGTACCCCAGCCCAGAACTTAAAAGTATAATAAAATCAAAAATAAGATGAATACCTGCTTTTTGGCAATATTATAAAAAGATACCCATACGAGGTAGGTGGTTGAATTAGATGATTTTTAAGATATCTTATAAATCTAAAATTATTTTTATTAGGGGTTTTTCAAAAAGTTTTGTTGCTGTAATTTTCCATCTAAGTTAGTACAGTGTCTGGGTTGTTTTAAAAGCATGCAGTAGTTTTTCAAAGAAGGTATGAATAATTGATTTGATGTTAGAATATAAAAACAATTGTGAAAAAAATCTGGATTTAGGTATTGTGTTGCTACTTGTAAGTTATATGACCTCAAGTAATCATAAAGCTTTTCAGAGATGTGAATTTTAAATATATAAAATGAGGGTAATACAAGTAGGGGTTAGGAGACCAGCATTTGGGCAAACAGATTTCTGATTTGAATACCATATTTACCTTAACCAATTTATTAGCACTATGACTTTCTTTCTTAGTTTCAGTTTATGAATTTTTAAAATGAAAAATACAGGATTACTATAAAGAATAAATAAGATAATGTATATAAAGTGACTGTCATTATATGTGGTATTTAATATGCCAAATCATTAAATGTAGAAATAAACATAAAACAGAATTTCATAGTTTAGGAAAGTAAAAGTCAGAGTTGTGAAGTGTTTGCCAATGATCTCCTGACCAAGAACTGGAATTCAGGTCTTCTCTCACACAGTTCCATTATTTTTAGTTAAATCATGGTGTCTCTCCTTCCCTGTCTCATTCATTGAATGAACATTCATCATATGCCAGGGAGTCTGCATAGTGCTTGGGATTCAGAAATGAAAGGCTAGACCCTTCTCAATGTCTGGTTGTGGGAGGGAGATATGGAGGGAATTGACAGTCACAACACTCTGAAATGGTCTGTGATATAAGTACATATAAAGGAATACTCAATTTAGAGTTGAGAGGGAGGGTCAAAAGAGGTTTTCCTGGAGAATATTAGAAGTAGGAAAGGCCAAGAAAGTAGAGAAGGACTGTGGGAACAATCTATGTTAAGGAACATATATGAGCACCTGGCATATTTGAGAATTTGCAAATAGGTCAGCATTGTTGGCATATAAGAAATGAAGCTGGAGGCACAGATGATGAAGAGATCCTTATGGCTTTCTGAAGAGTTTAGATTTTGTTTTTAAGGAACTGTGAAACCCCTGAAAGGGCTTTTTAATTTTAATTGAGTAGCACATGCTCCTGATAATCACAGAAAAGTGAGAAGTAAAGGTTACTTGACTCCTTATTCCTCCTCACATATGATAACTACCAGTAAAGTTCCTTGTAAATTGTTTCAACATTTATATATTCCTACACAGCCAACCTTAAATATGTACATGTTCATATTAGAGATACTCTAAATGATACATGTATCTCTAAAACAACACATACACAGTTCATATGAAAGTAAATGTAGTATTCTCCTACTTGCTCTTTCTCACATATTTCTTGAATATTTTTTATATCAGTACATGCAAATCGATGGCATTCTTTAACAGCTCCATAACATTCCTTGTGTAGTTGTAGCCTGACGTTTGAGTCAGTCCTCTACTGAAGAGCAGCTAGATATTCTCTAGACTATTATTTCTACATAACAGTGTTTCAGTAAATATGCTGAAGTATCTTTGTATACTTTTGCAGATATCTGTAGGTTAGATTCTTAGTAATTATGAAGTATATGTGGATTTTACATTTTAATAACATAAAACTGCCCTCTAAAAGGGTAAGTTTAATAATGCATATATGCTAGCAGTGTATGAAGTCTTAAGTTTTTCTGGAGTTTTCTGTGGACTTCCCAGCTGATAATTATTGAGTGCCTTCTGTGTGCCAAAGACTATGGTGGGTACTAGAGAAAGTACAAGTACAAGGCAGAAGTGGTCTCTGCCCTCATGCAGCCTAGAGTTTGAACCATAGGAAGTCTGCAGGTGCCTTGTTTGGTCTGTACAGTTTTGTTACTGTTTTACAATTGAATTAATTTTTAGTTTTTAAATACTGAGAGATTTTGAAAAATTGGAAAATTTGGTATAACTGGGCAAGCTGGATTCTCTTGCATTAATTTGCTGGAGTTTAGTAGCCACTGCCCTTTTCAGACGGTGCATTGGACTTTCTAGGAGCACAGTCCATTCCATTTCTTATGGTCTCATTTCTTGACCTCTTAACATTTCTTGCTAGAGTCTTGTAAAAGCATTTGAGTTGATCGTTTGATATTCAAATTTAACATACCTGAAACTGAACTCTGATCTTACCCCGAAAACCAGTTCTCTACTCACTCTTCTTCATTTGTCTCTTTGTTGCTTAGGCCAGAACTGTGGAATCATCCTTTACTTGCCTGTTTATCTCACAGTCTGTATCCAGTATGTCAGAAAATTCTATTGGATATATTTCAAAATATATCTCAAATCAGACCACTTACCCCTTACACCTCAGCCTCTCTGACCCATGCCACCATCTCTCTTGCCTGGATTTTAGTAGTAATCATCTAAGTGGTCTCCCTGCTTCCACCTTTGCCTTTCTGCTGACTTCTCCATGTAACAGCCAGATGATATTTTTTTAATGAAAGAACCTGTTACTCGAATGCTCAGAATCTATAGTAACTCCTCATTTAACTCAGAATAAAAGCTAAAGTTTTTAAGAAGCTACCTGACTTATGTGTACATATCAAATACACTAAGGCCTCTGTCTTGATTTCTCCATTTTTATGGGATGTTCTTCCCAGATAGCTGCATGGGTAGGCTCCTTAATTCTTTGCTAGAGGGTGACCGTTTTGGTGAAGTCTGCATTAGCTTTCCTGTTTAAATTTGCATGTTCTCTTCCCTTGTCAACCTCCCGCTGACCCATGTGCCCTATTCCTGTTCCTTTTTTCCCAAAACATTCTTACTTCCTCATATATTATTTGCTTATTTTTAAATAACCATCTGTTATTTTCCCCATTAGAGTGTAAACTGTGCAGGGGAGAAATTTTGGCTTTCTATTTACTAATAATATTCCAGACATAAGGAATAGTGTATATTTGTTGAACAAATGAATGAATTTTGAGTTTGCAGGCCCTGCTGTGCAGTTTGTTTTTCTTACTGTTTTATTAGATATTAACAATAGGAAATACATTTATAGTGCTTATATGCAAAGACCTATTTTAAACTCTTTATTTTGAATCCCCTGGCTCCTTCTACCCTGAGATAGAGACTATTATCTATTTATTATAGAAAGTAAACATAGACATTGAGAGGCTAAATAATTTGTCCAAAGTCATAGCTTAGTAAAAGGAAGAACGAGGATTCAGAATTTTTTTAGCCAATCTTGAATCTGAGTCTACAGTTAACTACAACACTATGTTGTTCTTTTTAAGGAAATTAGCTCTTTATGATGTGTTATAGATCATTTTTCTGTGTAATTTTTTGACTTGGTTTTGGGGTATTTTTGCCTTCTAAAGTATTTTTTATCTAGTTTAAAAAAATCTATTAATTTTTTTTCAGGCATTTATTTCAGACAGGATCTTGCCCTGTTGCCCAGGCCAGAGAGTAGTAGTGTGCAATCACGGCTCACTGCAGCCTCAAACTCTCAGGTGCCTTTGAGCCTTTTAAACTTATTTTTTAGAAGGATCTTCCTGATTTTAACATTAATAACTTAGTCATTTTCTTCCTTATTTTTGATGAAATAGAAGTTTAAGATAAGCAGATATATGTTTTGTGTCACCTTGACAGCATTATAGAGATTTGAGGGGAACAAAATTAAAAGTTGGAACAATATTTAGGAATCTAGCACTAATTGAAGTAAGAAATAATTGAGAGCAGGCTGTAGGGATGGACAGGAATAGACTGATTTCAAGAAATATTTAGGGCCAGGTGCAGTGGCTCACACCTGTAATCCCAGCGCTTTGGGAGGCCTAGGTGAGTAGATTGCTTGAGCTCAAGAGTTTGAGACCAGCCTGGGCAACATGGTGAAACCCAGTCTCTGAGACACATACATAAAATAAGTACAAAAATTAGCCAGGCATGGTGGTGTGTTCCTGTAGCCTGTAGTCCCACCTACTTGGAGGACTGAGGTGGGAGAAACACTTGAGATGGGAAAATCACAGGAGGTCAAGGCTGCAGGAGCCACCTTCACACCATTGCACTTTAGCCTGAGTGACAAAGTGAGTCTCTGTCTCAAAAAATGAAATAAATAAATATTTGATAAAATCTTCAAGTCTTAGTGACTGGTGAGCTGTGCATCAAAGGACTCTGAGATAACACTTGAATTTCTGGTTGTAAGAGTTTGGAAGAGAGAAGTATGTTTGTTGGGGTGCCATTTATTGGTTGAATGGATGAATCATTGAAATGATGTGTAACAGAAAGGAACAGGTTTGGAAGATTAAATGGTATTCAGTTTTTCATGTTGAATTTGAGATGCCTTATGAATATCTCATTTTCAACACTTAGGTTCATCAGTTAGTTTGATAAATGACTCTTAGCTTAGGAAACAAAATTGGGCTTAGAGATACCAGGTTTAGGAAAGTGAGTTAGAAACTCGATGAGTTCATGAGCTACCTTCTTGCCTTGTTTTTTTTCCCCCAGAATTATTACATTGGATGTAATATAAAAATAGCTTGGAACAGCTTTAAAACTGTAAAAAGACTGTATGTGTGTGGTATGTATGATAGGATGTTTTTGTAGCTATATTCATTATCACTCAGAAAAGAGTATTAGTGTTTCTGCAGTGGAGTTTGTCATGAGGGTGAGAGTAGAAAGGATGTCATCAAAGAATCACTACTCTAGAGCAAAAATTCAAGTATTTTAAAACTAGGAAGGACTTAAAGGCTAACAAATTTAGCAATGACAGTTTATCATTTCTGAATATTTCATTTGCATAAAAGCCAACTTGGGCTTCCTATTCTTTAGGAGACTTTCAGGTAAAGTTCTAACAGAAGATATCCCAAAATTTTTTCTTGGAAGGGATATTTGTGATCAAGCGAACCTGGGTTTGAATTCTGTCTATGCCACTTTCTGGCTCTGTGATCTTGGGGTAGTGTGGTTTCTCTCTCTCAGCCTCAGTTTCTTCCATTGCTTAAATGGAAAGAATAATTTTCTTTTAGCAATGATAAGTAGCTCCCACTAGCTTAGAGATTAGAGATAACGAGTGGAAGTGTCCTGGCATTTCTAATAGACCTATTAAGTAAATAGAACCTCTTATGATCAGTATTCTCAGCCTGCTTTTATCTCGTATCACAGTTTTATTTTGAAGCCAGTTTCTCTAAAGATAAACTGAACAGTTGTTTTCTAAGCCATAGTTATTTGCAGATGTTTAATGATTTGAAGGGATCCAATATATGTATAAAAATTGGCATTGGTAAATATTTGTATTGTCTAAGCTGAAAAAAGGACTCCTAGAGGATTTTTTTTATACCAGTTAACTGATTTGTAATTCATAAAAACTCTGAGATAGGCATTATCTGCATATTGCAGATGAGGAAATTGAGGTATAGAGGAGCTAAGTAACTTAACAAAATTATATAGCTAGTAAGTGAAAAGAAAGGATTTGAATCCAGACAGTCTGGCTCCAGAGCTTCTGCTATACCAAGTACTATTGCGGATATAACTCAGTGATAGTTTCATTTGCCTTAGAGCAGTGATTCTTCGTTGACATCCTTTCGACGTCCACCCTCATGACAGAATTTACAGTAAAGATGCTGGTACTCCCATATCAGATGTACCCCTCAACCTTTGAGAAAATGAAAGATGTTTCTGAAAGAAAACAAGTGATGCCTGTGATAGCAGTGTGGGTGCACAAAAAATTAGGAAGCACTGCTTTCTAGTATTTATCAGAACTAACCTTTATTTGATTCTTAGGGAAACTCAACAAGCCTTTTACATACCTAGTTTCCAAAAGTTTTAGCAGGACCCTTGTGGTAACTTGTATTGATACTCCATTTTCAAATGAAGAGACTAAGATTTAAAGAAATCCAATAAATTGCCCAAGATTGCACAACTTGGAAATCTGAAATGAAAGGGCTGTAATTCAAAATTTCATACTTTAAAAATGTTATTCTATGATGACTTGGTTTCTATTTATAATATAGAAGGATCTATTGAAAGTCAAAATAGCTTTACCCGTGTACTTTCCGTTCTGTGAATTTTAATGTTTGCATTTATTCATGGTAACACTAAATGAGAAAGATATAAAATTAACCAAGAGACAGAATAAATCAAAGCATTGTTTTTTGTTTTTTGTTTTTTATAGGAAAAACCCCTAAAGTATATGCTTATTAAGTTCATTTTTAAAAATTAAAATACATTTTTATATATGTGGTCAATATAGATCTCAGCTCTTCTACCCTAGCTCCTGCTCATCTGTTGACATAACTTTAAGTTGCTGTCAATTGGAATTCACAGTAGCTCCTGTTTCTGCTCAAATGATAAGTGGTTGTGTTCTCTGTTCTCTCTGGTAACAAATTCTAGTAGATAGGAACAGGGGTTGATTTGATGCTCTGTTTACTTATTCCAGCCATTTGTTCAATTTCTGGTAATTGGCGAAGCTCTCGAGGATCGCTGACAGTGAGCAATTTAGCATTAGGCTATGTGTATCTGACAAGTATAAGTCACAGAAAATTCCTGTTGGCCTATATGATAAAATGATTTAAACTTTGGGCTATGTAGATTGGCAGATATATTCATTGATGGCTTATATTTTGCTGTTATTCTGTTTGCCTTGCTTTTTCTTCTCTTTCTTTCACTTACTTTTGTTTTCCCATTCTTTGTTCCTTTTTCTTTTTTATTGTTTGCGTCCCTTTCTTATGGCTTAAAGGTGCTGCATAATTGGTCAGTCAAGTTTCCAAATTTCCACTAGGGAAGAGCCTTGGGGCAGAACCTCAGAGGACAGTGAAGGCTAATCAAACATGCCACCCACAACTGTGTTTTTGTGCAACCCAAAGAAATGCTTTATAGATTCTTGGTATTCTGTCATAAACTTAAACAGTGTTATTAAACTTTATTTTAGGAACTGCAACCATGAATGAAGAAAATACTAATGGAACAAACGGATGCAGTAAAGTTCGAACTGGTACTCAGAATGAAGCAGCGTTACTCGCTTTGATGGAAAAGACTGGTTATAACATGGTTCAGGAAAACGGACAAAGGAAATTTGGTGGTCCTCCTCCAGGTGTGAATTTGTTTACAGTCTTTTAAATTTAATCTTTAACTGCATTATGTAGATTAGATGTGTATCCCCACAAGTATTCCAAACAATAGCTCTCTCCTTATAACTGCTTTAAGACAATTGTTTTTACTGTTGAGGAGAAAGAGTTAGATTGTCAGTGTTATTCATATCTTACTCTTGCATTTTTTCAGCCCTGCTCTTGATCTTAGAAGCAGTTGAGAAAGAAGCTGGACTAGGTTGAGAAAGAAGTCAGGATTAGGAAAGTGGGGAAAAGGGTGCTACTCTAGGTGTTAAAGAGGAGATCATCTGGAGAGGAATTTGAAACATCAGTGAGTAGGTGAGTGATGTTTAAACTAGAAAACCAAAGGAAACAGGCAAATAGAATGTTTCACCTTTCTACCAATAGCCAGTACAATTTCTTTGCTCAAAATCCTCCAATTTATCACACTTAGAATGAAAATCTGGCTTCTGGTTACCTCAATGGCTTCAGCACTTACCACTTTCTTCCTTTCTCAAGTACACGTTAGCTGTACAGGCCTCCATAATCTATGTCACTCTGACATAAAAAGTACTTGCTTTTTCTTCTTTCTGAATGCCCTTTTTCCAGATAATCCTCAGGGCTCACTCCCTTAATCTATTCAGGGCTCTGCTTAAATCTCATGTACCCAGAGATTTGCCTGACCACTTCCTTGATTTTCTTCATAGCACTTACCACTCACTTACTATCGCCCTTTTCTATTGAATATTAGCTTCATACGGGAAGGGGCTTTATTTTATCCACCGTTGTGTGTGCAATACCTAGAATTCTCAGTGGCACATAGCACAGCAAATTTGTTGAATGAATAAATGATTGAAAAGTGAATACAAATAATCTGATTACAGTTTATGTGTCTATTCATTTTTGTCTTTCAGGTTGGGAAGGTCCCCCCCCACCTAGAGGCTGTGAAGTTTTTGTAGGAAAAATACCTCGTGATATGTATGAAGATGAGTTAGTTCCTGTATTTGAAAGAGCTGGGAAGATATATGAATTTCGACTTATGATGGAATTTAGTGGTGAAAATCGAGGTTATGCTTTCGTGATGTATACTACAAAAGAAGAAGCCCAATTAGCCATTAGAATTCTTAATAATTATGAGATTCGACCAGGGAAGTTTATCGGTGTATGTGTAAGCTTGGATAATTGCAGATTATTTATTGGAGCTATTCCCAAGGAAAAGAAGAAAGAAGAAATTTTAGATGAAATGAAGAAAGTTACAGAAGGAGTGGTAGATGTCATTGTTTATCCAAGTGCAACTGATAAGACCAAAAATCGTGGTTTTGCATTTGTGGAATATGAATCTCACAGAGCTGCTGCTATGGCAAGGAGGAAACTAATTCCAGGTAAACGGATTCTTTTAACGGTTATTTTCCATTGTTAACCTTATTACGAATATGGAGAAATGATAGTACCCCATGGATCAATATTATCAAAATATATAATGCCACTTAAAGAGAGGAATAAAGAATTGTTTAAGTAATGAAGTAAAATCACATGATTCTAAAATACAAGAAATTGTTCCTATAAAATGAGTCCTATTTATAATATATTTACTGAATGTATACACTTTGAACTGTTAATTGTTGTTTAATAAAAACCCAAAGGGCAACACTTAATTCTTCTAATAAGGATCTACCTTTGAAGTGTATTTGTTCTATACACTCTTAAATTACATCATTTATTTTAGTTGTTTGCTTCAGTAAAAACTTTTGTATGAATAGAAAACAAATGCTTAACCAAATTTATTGATGTATAGTTGAGTTTCTGCCTCTCTGGAGAAACAATTTTACTGAACATCTTTAACTTTATTTTTTGTTTTAATTCTCTTCAAATTAATTTTTCTTTATAGGAACATTTCAACTGTGGGGCCACACCATTCAGGTAGATTGGGCTGACCCCGAGAAAGAGGTGGATGAGGAAACCATGCAAAGAGTTAAAGTTCTTTATGTAAGAAATTTAATGATCTCAACTACAGAGGAAACAATTAAAGCAGAATTCAATAAATTTAAGCCTGGTGCAGTTGAACGAGTAAAGAAACTTAGAGATTATGCTTTTGTTCACTTTTTCAACCGAGAAGATGCAGTGGCTGCTATGTCTGTTATGAATGGAAAATGCATTGATGGAGCAAGTATTGAGGTAGCACTAGCTAAACCAGTAAACAAAGAAAACACTTGGAGACAGCAGCTTAATGGTCAGATTAGTCCCAGTTCTGAAAATCTGATTGTGTTTGCTAACAAAGAAGAGAACCACCCAAAAACTCTAGGCAAGCTGCCAACTCTTCCTGCTTGTCTCAATGGTCAGCATGGCCCAAGTCCACCTGAAGTTGAAAGATGCGCTTACCCTTTTTATCCTGGAACCAAGCTTACTCCAATTAGTATGTATTCTTTAAAATCCGGTCATTTTAATTCTGCAGTAATGCATTTAGATTATTATTGCAACAAAAATAATTGGGCACCACCAGAATATTATTTATATTCAACAACAAGTCAAGATGGGAAAGTACTTTTGGTATATAAGATAGTTATTCCTGCTATTGCAAATGGATCCCAGAGTTACTTCATGCCAGATAAACTCTGTACTACCTTAGAAGATGCGAAGGAACTGGCAGCCCAGTTTACATTACTTCATTTGGGTAAGTTTAAAACTACTTTAAACAATGTAGAATATGAAATTAGGAAATGCTGTAGATTATTTATGGATATATTTATTTTGAACTCAACATTAGTGGTAAGTATATGCAATAAATTTTGTCTCAATTTTATAAAGTCATAATAACTTTCTTGAAACTTGTTCCCTGTAAAATCTTTCTACATTCAGCTTTTTAAGCATTACGTAACCCACAGGAAAATTTGATTTTGATTGACTATGGTGTTCATAACCCTGTTTTATTAATTTATTGTTTTTGTAATGCCTTAATTCTCATATGAAATAAAAAATTTTTTGTATAAGTTACAGGATATGTTAATTAAACCAGTTTATAATAAAGTGTCCCTGCATCTTTGGTGAAGTCTACATGATAATCTTTTTGAGGGACAGAGGTAGGGAGTTAGTAAAATCAGTGTGATTTCAGATGGGTCATGTGTTGACACAGCTTTATGCTCACCAATCTGGAAATGTATCATTGTCACTCATGAGAGACAAAAAGCATCTTTAAGAGGTATTTGTGACCACTCTCTCTTTTAACTTCATGCTTTTCAAAAAGTAAATTTTCTTTAAAGTGTTTGAAGGATAATTATGAAAGGCTTTGCAAAAACATAAAAAGATATGCTTACTAAATGTTTGACGTTGTAAAGGAAGAGACATAGTATCACAATGGTGTTTTCCTACTTTCTGTTTTTTACTGTTAGGTTAGCCATTCCCCGCTCTTTACTTGTTTATTTTTTAATGTAGTGATAGATTTTAGTAGATGATTACTTTGTGCCCCAAATAATATTAACTGGAAGAGTAATATAGTTTCCTGAGAATCAGAAATAGAAGAGAATGATCTCCTGAGGAATATCATTGTTTCTTGATTATAATAGTCAAAGTCTTCACTAAAAATTAATTTTTTGTATGGTTGCAGAACCATAGTACAGAAGCTTATATGTATTTAAAATTGATATTCTCAAGTTTAAGAAAAATAGTCAAAAAAGAAAAACATTGTCAAAAGGGAGAATACTTTTTATATATTGTTTAGGCTTGCTTATGTACCATTGCCACTGCCATAGTATTACAAATCTTTTTTTTTTTAATTTTAATTAGTTAATTTTTTTTTAAATTATACTTTAGGTTCTGGGGTACATGTGCAGATCATGTAGGATTGTTACATTGGTACATACATGGCAATGCAGTTTGCTGTCTCCATCCCCCCATCACCTATATTTGGCATTTCTCCCCATGTTATACCTCCCCAACCTCCCCACCCCCATCCCTCTCCTAGCCCCCCCAACAGACCCCAGTGTGTGATGCTCCTCTCCCTGTGTCCATGTGTTCTCATTGTTTTAACACCGCCCATGAGTGAGAACACCGCCCATGAGTGAGAACATGTGGTATTTGATTTTCTGTTCTTGTGTCAGTTTGCTGAGAATGATGGTTTCCAGATTCATCCACGTCCCTGCAAAGGACATGAACTCTTCATTTTTTATGGCTACATAGTATTCCATGGTGTATATGTGCCACATTTTTCTTGTCCAGTCTATCATCAGTGGGCATTTGGATTGGTTCCAGGTCTTTGCTATTGTAAACAGTGCTGCAGTCAACATACGTGTGCATGTGGCTTTATAATGGAACAATTTATAATCCCTTGGATATATACCCAGTAATGGGATTGCTGGGTCAAATAGAATTTCTATTTCTAGTTCCTTGAGGAATCTGTCTTCCACAATGGTTGAACTAATTTACACTCCCACCAACAGTGTAAAAGTGTTCCTATTTCTCCATATCCTCTTCAGCATCTGTTGTCTCCAGATTTTTTAATGATCGCCATTCTGACTTGTGTGAGATGGTATCTCAATGTGGTTTTGATTTGCATTTCTCTAATGACTAGTGATGATGAGCATTTTTTCATATGTTTGTTGGCCTCATATGTCTTCTTTTGAAAACTCTTTGTTCATATCCTTTGCCCTTTTTAATGATCACCATTCTGACTTGTGTGAGATGGTATCTCAATGTGGTTTTGATTTGCATTTCTCTAATGACCAGTGATGATGAGCATTTTTTCATATGTTTGTTGGCCTCATATATGTCTTTTTCTGAAAAGTGTCTGTTCATACCCTTCTCCCACTTTTTAA
>CAUYQU010023586.1:0-59125 GCA_963574635.1 Cheracebus regulus | reverse complement strand
TTTTTGCACTGGTTTCTTCCCATTGTTGTGGATTTATCCACCTGTCGTCTTTGTAATTGCCGACTTTCAGATTGGGTCTCTGAGTGGACGTCCGGCTTGTTAGTGATAAAGTTTTTTCTGTTTCTTAGTTTTCCTTCGGGGGGCACCCCTTCCCCACAGAGCTGGGCCTTCCCGGGTTCAGCTGCGCTTGCTGTGAAACTCAGTCCTCAGCGCTTCCAATTGCTGCTCTCCTTGTGGGGATAGGACCAGCCAAGCTTGACTAAAAGGGCAGCCAGTCCCGTACACGCTGCACCAAGAAGTGCCGCGCCGGGGCGCCAGCAAAACAGCCACGCCGGCCAAAAGAGTCGCACTGGCGACCCGTGTGGCTCCTTCGCCGGGAATCTCCCAGTCTGTGGGCATCAAAAATTCGTTTGCAATTGCGGTATCCACTTGCTCTCTGCACTTTCACTGGGAGCTACAATCCCGAGCTGCTGCTACGTGGCCATCTTGGATCTCTCTCCGTTCAGTGATGAAGTGTTTTCTGTTTCTTTTTCCTTTGGCGGACGCCCCTTCCCCACAGAGCCGGACCTTCCCGGGTTCACTGTGCTTGCTGTGAAACTCTCAGTCCTCAGCGCTTCCAATTGCTGTTTTCCTTGGGATGGGACCAGCCGAGCCCGTCTGTCCTGTACACTCTACACCAAGAATCATCGCGCTGGGGCACTGGCAAAACAGCCGCGCCGGCCAAAAGAGTCGTGCTGGCGACCCATGTGGCTCCTCTGCCGGGAATCTCCCGGTCTGTGGGCAACAAAAATTTGTCGGAAAGTGTGGCGTCCGCTCGTTCTCTGAGCTTTCACTGGGAGCTACATTCCTGAGCTGTTGCTAATCGGCCATCTTGGATCTCTCTTCCAGGCACACACATTTAGACCATAAAAGTGCATGTGTGTATTTAGCTCATGTGCATAGGTCCATATATCCAATTCCACTGTCAAGACTTAGAACATTTTCATCACCACAAAAACCCCTTGTCTTGTTTCTTTGTAACCCCACTCCCCTCCCCTCCCACGGTGCCCTTGCCCTCTCTCCTCATCCCAGACCCCTGATGTCCACCAATCTGTTTTCCATTTCTAAACTGTTGCCATTTAAAAATGTTATATGAATGGAATCATACCGTATGCAATCTCTTGGGACTCGCTTCTTTCACTTGGCCTGACTCCTTGAAGATTCATCCAAGTTGTTACATGCATCAGTAGGCCTTGCCTTTTATCACTGAGGAATCTGCCATGGATGGAAGGACCACAGTTTGTTTGACCACTCATGTGCTGACAGACACCTGCACCATTTCCACTTGCTGGCTATTGCAAATCAACCTGCTATGAACATTTGTGTACAAGTTTTTATGTGAACATGCCCATTGCTTGCTTTTTTTGTTCCTGAGACAGGGTCTTGCTCTGTTGCACTGGAGTGCAGTAGCATGATCATAGTTCACTGCAACCTTTAACTTCTAGACTCAAGCAATCATCCCACCTCAACCTCCTGAATAGCGGGGACTACAGGTGTGTACCACCATTCCTGGCTAATTAAAACTTTTTTTTTTTTTTTGGTAGAGACGAGGGTCTCGCTATGTTGCCTAGGCTGGTCTGGAACTCCAGGACTCAAAGGATTTTCCTGTCTTGGCCTCCCAAAGTGCTGGGATTGCAGGCATGAGCCACTGTGCCCAGCAACCCAGGACTTTCTGAACCCCTTCCAATGACTGTGGAGCTCTCTCCCTTATAAATGTTGCTTACTGAAGATTAAAGCCAGAAAAGCTCACTTCCCAACTCCCTTCCATCTGGGGAGCATAGGCCCCCCCAACCAGATACAGCCACGCAAGATTTTGCACAGAAGTGAGCAGCGTGAGGAAGCAGGCACTCCAAAGAATCCATCTGAAGATGGATCAGAGCAGAGTCCACCAGCTTTTGGGGATCAGAAATTTTGGAGGTTTGCGTGTCCGTGTTGCTGAAGCCAGTGAGCTTCAGGGACTACACCAGCAGAGTGGTGGCAGTAGAGTCTTTGCCCAAAGCCCCGTGGGGTGGTTTGGGCATTATTTCTGGTTCCATGGTCTTCCATTCTCTGGCCCTCTCAGAGAGGTAAACTACCTAATTTTTTTTTTTTTTTTTTTTTTTAAGATGAAGTCTCACTCTGTTGCCCAAGCTGGAGTGCAGTTACACAATCTCGGCTCACTGCAACCTCTGCCTCCAGGGTTCAAATGATTATCGTACCTCAGCCTCCCAAGTAGCTGGGATTACAGGCACCCACTACCATGCCTGGTCAATTTTTGTATTTTTAGCAGAGATGGGGTTTCACCATGTTGGCCAGGCTGGTCTCGAACTCCTGACATCAAGTGATCCACCGCCTCGACCTCAAAAAGTACTGGGATTACAGGTGTGAGTCATCCTCCCTGGCCGCTAATAATCTTTTATAAATTTATTTCCTGCCTATATAAGCTGGAGTGGATTCTGTTGTTCACAACTGAGAGCTATAACCAGCCTCCCTCCATAACCTCACTTCTGGCCACTCTTATACCCAGTGCTCCCAATATACAGCAATGCTTTCAGTTTCCCACAAGTACTTTAGGATATCAGGTGCTTCCTGTGGCACACTGGAGCCTCTTCACTTACCTGCCTCCATCATGGAACTGCACACTTGGTATCCCCAGCCTCTGTCACCCTTCCATTGCCCTCAGTATATGCTTAGTCCATGTCCAAATGAACCAATTGCTCATCTTTATCACTGATGAGATAAGAACAAGCCAGTACAACCACAGCCAGAGTTATTATGGATGCCTTCTCACTCTACACTACAGTCCCCTCATCTATAAATGGAATAACACTTTTTTAAAAAATTATTTTTTATGTTTATTTTTATTTTTATTTTTTGAGATGGAGTCTCCCTCTGTCGCCCAGGCTGGAGTGCAGCAGCACAATCTCGGCTTACTGCAACAGAATGAACACAGTTTAAAAGTTAGTGGCAGCCAGGCACAGTGGCTCATGCCTGTAATCCCAGCACTTTAGGGGACTGAGGCCAGTGGATAACATTATGTCAGGAGTTTGAAACCAGTCTGGCCAACATGGTGAAATCCCATTTCTACTAAAAAAGAAAAATTAGCCTGGCATGGTGGCACGTGCCTGTAATCCCAGCTACTCAGGAAGCTAAGTCATGAGATTCACTTGAACCCAGCCGAGATCCTGCCACTGCACTTCAGCCTGGGCGACAGAGTGAGACGCTGTCTCAGAAAAAAAAAGAAAGAAAGAAAAAGAAAACAGAAAATAGGTTGGGCATGGTGGCTCATGCCTGTAATCCCAACACTTTGGGAGGCCAAGGCAAGAGGATTCCTTGCGCCCAGAAATTCAAGACCAGATTGAGCGACATTGCAAGACCTCATCTCTACAGTTTATATATGTATGGGTGTATATATATATATATATATATATATATTTTTTTTTTTTTTTTTTTTTTTTGAGATGGAGTCTTAGTCTGCCACCTTTTCTCCTCCTCCATGGCCACCCTTACTTATTCTGAGCATGATTCTCTTTTCTCATGCATTGGAACTGATGTGCTGGCCATGCGGGGGAATAGGCAGGAGCTGTCATTTACTGGGGGCCCACTCTGGGCCTTTCACAAGGCATTTTCCAGATAGTCTCTCAGTTAATATTCATAATGACTCTTTCAGGTTGGTTGTATTAATCACTCTTATATATGAGCAAACTGAAAGTCGGAGAAGTTAAATAACCTTCCTGAGATTACATGGCTAGGACCAATAGAGCCAAGATAGAAATCCAGTCTTCCAGATTTTAAAGCCCATGGTCCTTCAAATAGACTCCATTTCCTCTCAAAAAGGATACTATATAGTAATAATAGTAATAAAAATAGTTAACACTTAATGATTACATATGGGCTGGGAACCATTCTAGCTGAGTACTTGTGTTAATTTGATTAACCTTTGCAAACATCTGATGCCATCGTTCCTATTACCCCATTGTACGAAGAACTGAGGCACAGAGGGGTTAAATAACCTGCCCAGGTCACTGAGCTGAATCTGTGTGCATAGAAATTACACACAGTCTTCATTCTATCTTCTGTCAGTGAGCATGGTAAGATCCACATTCAAATGAGACTGAATAAGTGGAAACATTTTACAAACTGTAAAGTACTTGAGAGATGTTCGCTGTTATGTTGAAAGTTGAGTAAGGGGAAATTCTGAGTGGACTCAGAGTTTGAAAACCAGGGAATGACAGCACTGTTCTCCTGAAACTCTGTGTGTCCAGGGGAGGCTGTCTCCCCAGGAAGACAGGCTATAGTCCGAGAATCACCCAGAGGTCAGAGGAACTCAAGAGACTGATATTTGTCACTTGTCCCTGGAGAGCTGCAGAACCGTAAGCCTTACAAAGATGATTAGCAGCCCACGAGACCACAGACAGCTCTTCCAACCAGCAAACAGAGCTGGCACACTTGCACAATCCCCTGGGAGTGTGTCACCATGATGTCACCTTGTTTATTCCCCACATGGAAATCAAGTCCCAGTGGGCCCGATGAACTGCTGGCCACAGACAGCAAAATGACAATGCTCTGTAACTTATCCTGGTGCTTTAATCTTTGCTCTGATTATGCAACTTAGAAGCAATTCTGTGTCACTTCCCCTCAATCACTGGCCATGTCACCACATCAGTGCAGGGTGACAATCATTCATGCAGAAAACATGTAGGCGCTGAGCCCCTCTTTCCAACCTTGTTCCCTGAGCAGCTGCTCAGGAGGTGTTGGTGAAAGAGAATAGCGGGGTCCTCATTGTTTAGGAACTGAGTCCAGCAGGGAAGGGGGACATTGAAGAAACCAAGTTGTATTGGGAGTTTTTATAAAGGAGATTTACAGAGCCACGAAAGCAGAAGTCTGGGGTCCCCATTCAGTCTAGGGAGGGCAGAGGTTGCTTCCCCAAGAACTGATGTCTAAGCTGAGCCAGCAGATTAAGTAGGAGTCAGCCAGGTGAAAGAAGGAAAGAACAGCACAAGTGATGGCAGCAGACAGCAAAGCCCCAGGAATGGAGACGATCCCAGTTGTCTGGAGGTTAGAGAGCCGGCATCTCAGGGCGAGCGGGGGCTGCTAGGACAGGATGCTAGAGGCCAAGGTGAGCTGTTAAGGGTTCTGGACATTTTGTTTTTGAAGTGCAGTGGGGACATTCCAGGAATTAAGGTGGGAGCAACACGATCGGATCTGCGTATTTTTATTTTTTAATTTTGTTTTCGTTTTTGAGATGGAATCTTGCTGTGTTGCCCAGGCTGGAGTGTGGTGGTGCAATCTCAGCTCACTGCAACCTCTGCCTCCCAGGTTCAAGCAATTCTCCTGCCTCAGCCTCCAGAGTAACTGGGATTATAGCCATGCACCACCATGCTCAGTTAATTTTTGTATTTTTAGTAGAGATGGGGTTTAACCGTGTTGGCCAGGCTGGCCTTGAACCCTTGACTTCAGATGATTTGCCTGCCTCAGCCTCCCAAAGTGCTGTGATTACAGGCATGAGCCACTTTGCCTGGACTGAGAAATATAATTTACCATTATATTCTTTAATCTCCCCTAAATCCCATTAATTATTGCTCTTAAATAAAGAGCATTATATTCTTTAATCTCCCCAAATCCCATTAATCATTGCTCTTAAATATTGCTCTTATTATAAAGAGCAATAACTAATGGGATTTGGGGAGACTGAAGAATATAATGATAAAAATCATTTATTTATTTTTCATCTTTCTCATAAAAAAATTTGTCAAGAACCCACCTGCCTCTGCTCAGGACTACTCAGCCCCCCTCCACACTGCTCACGTGGAAGGAGTGATGGCCATCTAGGAGCTTAGGGGCTGATCAATGGTACATCCATTCTTTTAGGAAACACCTAGATGCCTAATGGTAAGCATCTTTCATGTGCCAGGAAATGCACGAGGCCCTGGGAATATGAATGTAAACGAGAAGCCATCTGTTGGAAGTGGTACAGTGGAAAGGGCATTGGACCAGGCCGACATGGGCTCAAGCTCCCATTCCAGCACCTCCTGAGAGAACTCCGACCTTTTAGGGTCCTGACTTCCTCACTGGAATAAAGACCCCTGGCTTGCACAGCCCATGTGTGGATGAATGGGAATACACACAGAAAGCAATTTCTCAACACATATGAATTCCCCCCAGCCCACCCCAGTTCCTCCACCTTCCAGGTCTAAGCATCTAGACGAAAACCAAATTCTATAAATCAGGTTTAAGGAAACATTCATGGTGGGGCACGGTGGCTCCCACCTGTAATCCTAGCACTTTGGGAGGCTGAGGCGGGTGGATCACTTGAGGTCAGGAGTTCAAGACCAGCCTGGCCAACATGGTGAAACTCCATCTCTACTAAAAATCCGAAAATTAGCTGGGCATGGTTGTGTGTGCCTGTAATCCCAGCTACTTGGGAGGCTGAGGCAGGAGAATCACTGGAACCCAGGAGGTGGAGGCTGCAGTGAGCTGAGATTGCACCAATGCACTCCATTCTGGGGGACAAGAGTGAAACTCTGTAGAAAGAGAGAGAGAGGAGAGAGAGAGAGAGAGAGAGAGAGAGAGAGGGAGAGAGAGAGAGAAGGAAAGAAAGAAAACATTCCCTAGTAGAAAACCCACACCAAGTGGACACACCTAAATATAATATTTTCAGAACACATCTATTGTTATCATTCTGGACGGGCAAGTAGCTGCCCTCTCGGGAAGCTTTTTTCCCTTAAGGAAATATATTAGCTTACCCGTCAAACTTGTTTTCTTCCCTATAATGCAAGCAATTGCCTATGCTTCCCAAAGCCTGAGGCTAATCTACCCACTGCTGACACTGACCCAATGGCCAGTTAGGCTAATAATGTTCCAGGACTTGCCAAGGTGCTCTCTCCCTGGAGGCCTCCTGGAATCCTTAAAGCGCTAACTCAGCATTTCCTCCTGAGCTCTCTTCAAGCCGAATCAGTTGCTTCATTTTCAATTCTTCATAAACACTTAGTTGTTAATCATTTTATTTTTCATTTTCAGTATTTGCTTCTTTTTCTCATTTCTTCCCATTTTAATTTTCTAATGTCTTGACCTTTTATAAAAGAAATGGATGATGATGCTATTCCTTCTTCTATCCCTTGGAGGACTGTAAATATAGTTTTTTTTTTGTTTTGTTTTGCTTTTTTGAGACAGGGTCTTGCTCTGTCGCTCAGGCTGGAGTACAGTGGTGCAATCTTGGCTCACTGCAACTTGCATCTCCCAGGCTCAAGTGATTCTCGTGCCTCCAGTCTCCCAAGTAGCTGGGATTACAGGGCCCACCACCACGCCTGGCTAATTTTTCTATTTTTAGTAGAGATGGGGTTTCACCACATTGGCCAGGCTGGTCTAGAACTCCTGGCCGCAAGTGATCCACCCACCTCAGCCTCCCAAAGTGCTGGGATTACAGGCGTGAGCCACTGCACCCGACCAAGTCATCTTAAAATCATCTTCAGGTTGTTGTTTTATTTTCATTTTATCTGGAATGAATTCATCTCTTCTTGATTGTTGATTTTGTTTGGCTCTGAATTTTATCATTGATTTTCCTTATAGACTTTGGGATTTTGGTTGCTCATTCTTCTTGAGGGCACTTTTCCCCTCTTGATCACACCAGTCTCTCTGCTACACTTCCTTTTTCCTGTCTAGCAGTTTCTAGTTGCCTCTATTCAGCCTCTCTGGCTCCTAGTCCAGAACTGAGTCTCTGTCGGTGCCTGGGCTCTCCACTAATAGAGGGGAAATGCAGTTCCAGGCCTCAAGTCACTGCAAAGACTGGCCCAGGTATTGGTTTCTCTGTCTCCTGAGAAACATACGTTTATAAGCCATAGGTCCAAATAGCTGCCAACTGCAGATTTCTTAGCTTCCTTTCACCCATGCAAGGTATCTGTGCACACGCATGTGCATATGTGAATAAAGAGACCCTTCCCTGGCCAGGTGTGGTGGCTCACACTTGTAATCCCAGCAATTTGGGAGGCTGAGGCGGGTGGATCGCCTGAGGTCAGCAGTTTGAGACCAGCCTGGCCAACATGAAGAAACCCCGTTTCTACTAAACATACTAAAATTAGCTGGGCATGGTGGTGGGCACCTATAATCCCAGCTACTCAGGAGGCTGAGGCAGGGGAATCACCGGAACCCAGAAGGTGGAGGTTGCAGTGAGCCAAGGTCATGCCATCACACTCCATCCTGGGGGACAGAGCAAGACTCCATCTCAAAATAATAATAATAATAATAAAAATAAGAGACCCTTGCCCAGGCCCCGATTTGAAGCAGGAGGTCTGAGTTGTTCTTGCACCTTGCTTGGTGCCCTTGCCATGCCTGTCACTGCATAAAAACCTGATTCCTGCTTCTCTACCCCGTGGGCCCATCTGTCACTTATGTATCTTTGTTACTACTCCACAGAGATACATATCACATGTTTCAGTATGGCAATGTTTTTTTTTTCTGTCTCTTTTTATCATTTATCTGTCATTTCATATATTTGGAAAAGGGGAAAGCCTCAATGCATAATCTTATGAAAGTATCTCAACTTGAGCCTCCCACACTGTCTGCACAGACCTCTGCTAGTGTACTTATGACATGGAATTATAACTGTCTACACTGCTGACAACACCAGTTGCCCAAAGCCATGGGTCAAGTGGCAGAGCCAGGATTTGAATCTCAGTCTACTGACACCAAGTCCACTTACCTAGAACACCAATGGATGAATACAGTCATTTACATCTTCCCATCCCTAGTGTCTTGCATAAGCTCCGGCACAAAATATGTGCTCAGTTAATATTTGTTGAGTACCTTAAAGTTAGACTTCACTACTGTCTTCTGATTTATCATAATTATCTTGTCCTTTTATTCCCCCTAAATCTAGCACAGTATCACTCTGTTTAGACATGCAAGGTAAGTGAACTCCTGACTCCCTATCCTGGCCTTCCTGTGCCCATAGCAAACATCATAACCAAAGAACTCTCTCTCTCATGGGTCTGACCTTTCTGTACAACATTTTAAGAAACTGGTTTTGAGGCCAGGCTCAGCCTGTAATCCCAGAACTTTGGAAGGCTGAGGCACGTGCATCAACTGAGGTTAGGAGTTTGAGACCAGCCTGGCCAACATGGTGAAACTCTGTCTCTACTAAAAATACAAAAAATTAGCAGGGTGGTGGCGGACGCCTGTAATCCCAGCTACTCAGAAGTGTGAGGCAGGAGAATCACTTGAATCTAGGAGGTGGAGGTTGCGGTGAGCCGAGATGGCGCCATTGCACTCCAGCCTGGGTAACAAGAGCGAAACTCCGTCTCAAAAAAAAAAAAAAAGAAAAGAAACTGATTTTGATAATCATTTGCCCTCCAAGTATAGAAACAGATTTATCTTCTGCCAATTGGAAATTCTAAAGCCACCCCCTCCCTCACCTTTTTTTTGAGACAGGGTCTAGCTGTCACCCATGCTGGAGTGCAGTGGCCTGATCATGGCTCACTGCAGCCTTAACGCCTTGGGATCAAGTGAGCCTCTTGCCTCAGCCTCCTGTGTGGCTGGTACTACAGGCATGTGCCACCATGCCCAGTTAATTTTTAAAAATGTATTTGTAGAGATGAAGTCTTACTATTTTGCCCGGGCTGGTCTTGAACTTCTGGGCTCAAGGGATCATCTCGCCTTGGCCTCCCAAAGTGCTGGGATTACAGGTGTGAGCCACCATACCCAGTCCCTTAAAGCTTTTGAAAGAAAAAAGATGGGAAAATTGATTAATTAAGCTCATGCAGTGGTCTGAAGGAGTGATCTGGAATTTTTGCTTCTCTCTTTAATTTTGGCCTAAAATATGAAAAACAAACACATCTAGACATAATGCAATTCTGTGATACTGAGTTATCTTATAAGCAGCCTCCAACCAAGAAAATTCACCATAATTTCCCATAATGTTACTTTATATTTAAATAACATTCAACTCATCTCAATTTCATTCCAAACCATTTAAATGGGTGTTATCATTCATTTCTTAACAGATGTTGAAACCAAAGCAGAGAGGTTAAGTGACCTGGCGAAACTCACACAATGGATAAAGGGCAGAGCCTGTACCCAAACCCAGATCTTTCTTTCCATTTCTAAGCTTTCTGTTGACTAATACATCACTGCTATACACTAATTTTCAAGTGCCAGAAACAAGATGATCTTCATAGTCATTTTTGTTGCAATATTATCTTTGAATAATATATAAAGCATTTGGAGGTCATGGACTTTTATTTATTATGGGTCTGTCTTTTTGTTTTCTTACTTTTCGCTGTTGTTGTTGATGAGACAGGGTCTAACTCTGTCACCCAGGCTGGGATGAAGTGGTGTGATCTTGGCTCACTGCAGCCTCAACATTCCAGGCTCAAGTGATCCTCCCGCTTCAGCCTCCCGAGTACCTGGGACTATAGGTGCACGCCACTATGCCTGGCTGGTTTTCTGTAGAGATAGGGTCTACTATGTTGCTTAGGCTGGTCTTCAAGTTCTGGGCTCAAGTGATCCTTCTGCCTCAGCCTCCTGAAGTGCTGGGATTACAGGTGTGAGCCATGGCGCCCAGCCCCATTCTGTTACATTTTATAGGTACAGTGCTGTGTGTGCCTGGAGACAGGGGTTGCTTTGCATTCCCAGTGCCTTGTGAAGGGCCAGACCCTGACACGTTTGCAGAGCTTCCAGACCTTTATCCCAAAGGCCACACAACCTGAAGGCTCAGGTTAACCAGCAAGGTCCCAATGTCACATAATCTTACACTTTTTCAATAAAGACAGCTAGGTAAATGTATAACCAAATGTGATGTAAGTTACATACAAACCTTTTCATATATACAATACCACAAGTCACACATATTTTTAAATTCGCTTTTGAAACTCAGTTTTCCTGAGTTTTAGCAAGGAAAATAGTATTGTCGGATCACAATTTGTATAAAATGCTTTGTGACTCAGTCAACCACCAGCTGACCTCACGATACAAACCTTAGTTGGTCTCACCCTTCTTGTGCTTTTTCCACACTGTTTTTGTAGCTTTCATTTAAAATAATACTCAGTTGAGCCTCCGATGAAACCAAGCCTTTGTTCTCTTCCTCCTGTTTTTTTTTTCCCGAAGAACTGATAAATATAAGCCTTCTCTCTGGCTCTGGTTAAGTACAAACCCATGATCAAGTGGACCCAGGGACTCACTGGGTTCTAGGTTCTTATTACCACCACGCTGACAGTCAACCACAAATACCTTGTCACCACCATCCTTAGTATTATCATCATCACAATAGCCACCACTAGCTGAGTGCTTACCATGGGGCAGGTACTTACTCAGCTTTTACATGAATCAGGAATTCATGTAATTTTAATTGCCACAGCAACACTATGGAGTAGATACTACAATGTTCCTTTATTTTTATTTTTTATTTTATTTTATTTTTTTAAAAAACAGGGTTTCACCATGTTGGTCAGGCTGGTCTTGAGCTTCCAACCTCAGGTGATCCGCTTGCCTTGGCCTCCAAAGTGCTTGGATTACAGGCGTGAGCCACCACACTCGGCCCAATGTTCCTTTAATATATAATGAAATTGAGACTCAAATAAGTTAAGAAAACTTCTTGACCAGGCATGGTGGCTCATGCCTGCAATCCCAGCACTTGGGGAGGCCGAGGCGGGTGGATCACCTGAGGTCGGGAGTTCCAGCCTGACCAACATGGAGAAACCCCATTTCTACTAAAAACACAAAATTAGCTGAGCGCGGTGGTGCCCAGCCTCCTGAGATGGAGTCTCATTCTGTCGCCCAGTCTGGAGTGCAGTGGTGCGATCTTGGCTCACTGTAACCTCTGCCTGCCACGTTCAAGTGATTCTCCTGTCTCAGTCTCCCGAGTAGCTGGGATTACAGATATGTACTACCACAACTGGCTAATTTTCATATTTTAAGTAGAGACGGGGTTTTGCCATGTTAGCCAGGCTGGTCTCCAACTCCTGGCCTCATGTGATCCGCCCACCTTGGCCTTTCGAAGTGCTGGGATTACAGGCATGAGCAACCACACCCAGCCTGGAGTCTATAAAGATTTTCACTGTATCCAAAACTTCGGTCAGCTCTTGAGAACTTCATAGAGTTCACAGGGTAGGCCTAGGATTCCTAATAAATAAAACGGTGCCATCAAATAGCAACATCACTTAAAGAATACAGACATACCACTCCTGGGAAATTCTTTTTTGTTGTTGGTGTTTTTTTTTTTGAGACAGGATCACACTCTGTCACCCAGGCTGGAGTGTAGTGTGAGGATCACGGTTCACTACAGCCTCAACCTCCCAGGCTCACGTGATCCTCCCACCTCAGACTCCCAGGTGGCTGGGACTACAGGTGTGTACCACCGTGCCCAGTGAATTTTTTGTATTTTTTTTTGTAGAGACAGGGGTCTTGCTGTGTTGCCCAGGCTGCTCTTGAATTCCTGGACTCAAGCAATCAGCCTATCTTGGCCTCCTAAAGTGCCTGGAATACAAGTGTGAGCCACCGTGCCCAGCTGAGAAATTCTTATTTTGGGAGGAGAAGTACAGAAAAGAGGCAGAGTATGTTTTTATTTTTATTTATTTATTTCATTATTTTCTTCAGACCAGATATTTTTATTTTTACTTTTTGAAACAGAGTCTCACTCTGTCACTCAGGTTGGAGTACCGTGGGACAAAAGGCTCACTGCAGCCTTGACTTCCCAGGCACATGCAATTCTCCTGCCTCAGCCTCCCTTGTAGCTGGGACCAGATGTGTGCACTACCACATCTGGCGAATTTTTAAAATTTTTTGTAGAGACGAGGGTCTCACTTTGTTTCCCAGGCTGGTCACAAACTCCTGGCCTGAAGTGACCTTTCTGCCTCGACCTCCTAAAGTGTGGGATTACAGATGTGAGCCACTGTGTCTGGCCTACATACGTTTTTAAATTAAGTTTTTTATTTTGAGATCATTGTGGATTCACATGCAGTTGTAATAAATGATAGAGAGTGATCTCATGTAATCTTTACCCAGTTCCCCTCGCTGGGAACATCTTGAAAACCTATAATGTTAATATAATTTCCCAACCAGGATATTGATAGATTCACTGATTTTAGCTCTTATTTGATGTAGAGTTTTTTTTTTTTTTTTTTTTTGAGTCTGACTCTTGCTCTGTTACCCAGCCTGGCGTGCAATGGTGGGATCTCGGCTCACTGCCACCTCTGCCTCCGGATTCAAGCGATTCTTTCATCTCAGCCTCCCAAGTAGCTGGGATTCCAGGCCTGCACAACCACACCTAGCTAATTTTTTTTTTTTTTTTTGGTATTTTTAGTAGAGACGGGGTTTCACCACATTGGCCCGGCTTGTCTCAAACTCCTGACCTCAGGTGATCTGCCTGCCTCAGCCTCCCAAAGGTCTGGGATTACAAGCATGAACCACTGCACCCAACTGATGTAGAGTACTTTTAAAAAACACTTAGAATCCATATACCATAAAAATTAACATATATAAAATATACAGTTCAATGATTTTAGTATATTCACAGAGTTGTACAATTAGTAGTACAGCCATCACCACTAATTCCACATTTTCCTCACCTCAAAAAGAAGCTTCCTAGCCATTAGCCACTGCCCATCTCTTCCCCAACTTTTGTCCCCACAGACCCTGGACAGCCACGAATCTACTTTCTGTCTCTATACATTTCTCTATTCTGGGCATTTAATAGAAATGTCATCATATAATGTGTGGTCTTTTGTGTTTGGCTTCTTTCACTTAGCATAATGTTTTCAAGGTTGACCCATGCTGTGGCAGATATCAAAATCTCATCCCTTTTTAAGGCTGAATAATATTTCATCATATGGAATAGGCAACATTTATCTATTTATCAGTTGATGGGTACTTTTCTTATTCTTTTTTTTTTTTTTTTTTTTTGAGTTGGAGTCTCACTCTGTTGCCCATGCTGGAGTGCAGTGGTGCAGTCTCAGCTCACTGCAACCTCCACCTTCCATGTTCAAGCGATTCTTCTGCCTCAGCCTCCCAAGTAGCTGGCGTTACAGGCATGCACCACCATGCCCAGCTAATTTTTTGTATTTTTAGTGGAGATGGGGTTTCGCCATGTTGGCCAGGCTGATCTCAAACTGCTGACCTCAAGTGATCTGCCTGCCTTGGCCTCCCAAAGTGCTGGAATTACAGTGTGAGCCACCATCTCTGGCCAGGGTACTTATCTTGTTTCTACTATTTTCCTATTATGAATGATGTTGCCAGGGATATTGCTGCGTGAGTTTTTGTGTGGATGTGTGGTTTCATTTCTCTTGAATATATACCTAGAGGCAGAATTTCTAGGTCATATGATGACTATATGGAACTGTCACACTGTTTCCTGTGGTAGCTTTCGTATGTTACAGTCCTACCAGCAATGTATGAGGGTTCCACTCACTCCCCATCCTTGTCAACATGCTGTCTGTCCTTTTGATTATAGATCAAAATGAGTGCAAACCAAAACCACAGTAAGATACCACTTCACACCTATGGAGTGACATCTTACTGTGGCTTTGATTTGCACTACCCTGCTGGTTAATGATGTTGAATATCTTTTTATGTGCTTATTGGCCATCTGGATATCTTCTTTGGATGGAGGCAGAATACCTTTTTTTCTTTTTTTTGAGATGGGTCTCATTCTATAGCCTGGTTGGAGTGCAGTGCCACGATCTCAGGTCACTGCAACCTCTGCCTCCAGCGCTCAAGCAATCCTCTGCCTCCCGAGTAGCTGGGACTACATGCATGTGCCAACATTCTAGGCTAATTTAAAAAATTCTTTGTAGAGATGGGGTCTCCCTATATTGCCCAGGCTGGTCTCAAACTTGGGCTCAAGTCATCCTCCTGCCTTGGCCTCCCACAATGTTGGGATTACAGGCGTGAGCCACTGAAGCTGGCCAAATCCTTTTTAAAGCCTTGAATGTACTTGATGATAAAGTGAATGTGGCAAGGTATTTCCCACAATTTTATGTTAGAATAGAAGAAAAACATGTTTTATGCAATCACATACTCATTCATTTTCCCGAGTACCTATGCTATTCAGATATCAGGAAGTTTAGAGAAGAAGAAGCCAGACAGTCAATTTTTGGAAATGGCACAGACAAGATGTTATAGTCAAGTTCCTGGTACTTTTGTAAAAGTCTGCTTCTGACTTATCCAAATGGTTCAGCTCCATTCCCAGCAGGGGCAGGAAAGGCAAAGAGAGAAAGTTCCTGATTTCTAGTAGCTCAGTGTCTAGTGGGAAAGAGAAACACATAAAAACGTCATTGCAGTCACAGATGGTTATCTACCCACAGAGCTTGGGAGCAGAGAGGAAGGAGCAGGTAATTCTGCTAGACATCTGGAAGGGGTGCAGGAGGAGGTGACATTTGAATTTGGTCTTAAGAGATATTTAGACATTTGATAGATGGTGAGAGGAGAAGGACATTCTAGCCATCAGGCACAGCCTGGTTAAGAGTTAAGGTGAAGGGTATGGCTGGCTGAGAATGTGAGAGCCGAGGGTGAGCAGAGGCAGAGGGTGGAGGGTAGGAGTGGACCAGGTCATGAAGAGCCTCACTAAGGAGCATCCATCTACAGACAATCTCTCTCTGCTCCCAGGCTGGAGTGCTGTGGTGTGATCTTGGCTCACTGCAACCTCCACCTGCTGAGTTCAAGCGATTCTCCTGCCTCAGCCTCCCAAGTAGCTAGGATTACAGGCATGCACCACCATGCCTGGCTAATTTTTGTATTTTTAGTAAAGATGGGATTTCACCATGTTGGCCAGACTTGTCTTGAACTCCTGACGTCAAGCGATTCGTCTGCCTCGGCCTCCCAAGAGATTTTTTTTTTGTAAGCAGAAGAGAGGTGTGGTTCGATCTGAGGTTTAAGAGATCACTTGGAGGCAGCCAGGTGGATGGATTAAGGGGTCAGCAGGCCAAAGGGTAAATATCTGTGGCCTTGCGGACCACATAGTCTTTGTTACAACTTCTCAACTCTGCTGCCATAGTGTGAAAGCAGCCATGAGCCAATACTTAAATGAATGAACCTGGCTGTGTTCTTTTTTCTTTTCTTTTTTTTTTTTGAGGCAGAGGCTTCTTCTGTCACCCAGGTTGGAGTGCAATGGCACAATCTCCACTCAATGCAAACTCCACCTGCTGGGTTCAAGCGATTCTCCTGCCTCAGCCTCTCAAGCAGCTGCTGGGATTACAGGCACCCACCACCATGCTTGGCTAATTTTTGCATTTTTAATAGAGACAGCGTTTCACCATATAATGCTGGATGAACTCCTGACCTCATGATCTGCCTGCCTCAGCCTCCCAACGTGCTGGGATTACAGGTGTGAGCCACTGCGCTCGTCCCTGGCTGTGTTCTAATTCACATGTATTTACAAAGCCAGGAGGTATGGATCTGTGCAGGGCCATCATTTACTGAGGCCTAGATTAGACTGAGGAGTGAATAAAGGCAAGGAGACCACTGACTGTCTGGAAGTTCTCTCATGAATGGAGAAAATCAGAATGGGGTGAGGGAAGAGCGACTGAGGCAGAGGGCCTCTTTCAGGCTCAAGAGTTGTCAGGTCCTCTACCTCGGCTGTGCTGGGAAGTGTAACTACACTCCTCATGGCCCAGCCTGCATTTCCTACAAGGCAGGCAGAGTACTTAGCTAGGCAAAGAGCATCTCTCATGGCCACTGCAGCCATATGGGAGGTGTGAAGCTTCTACCCGTAACAATCCTGCCAAGAAACTCACAGCCCAGGCAAGGAGAAGCCTAGAAAACAAGGTAGAAAGTCTTGGAAAAGCCTCATTTGGTCTGAGATACAAGAAAACGTGATTCCAGTTAAGTAAAGAAGAATTGATTCAATCTCATAGAATCCATAGGGGAGATGTGTGGTTGGTCCCATACTCTAGGAGCTGGAGAGTGAGAAGCAGATGCCTCTCCTGGCCTCTCTGGGGCTACACAGACTCTCTCCATCTCTGCTGCAGAACTGGCATCCACGTGTGGACTGCTCATCAGTCAGTGTGGGGTGGAGACACAGAGAAAGTTCAGGAGTACATGAGTGGCCCCATAAAAACAAGCACCCTACCACTACCCTAGAGGGCAGCTGCCTGGGGGTCTGGTCCAGCCTCTCTAATAACTCCTGCACCTCTCTGGCCAAGCCCCTTCCCCTCCCTGGGTAAAAGAAAGGGGGTGGGTTCGATCACTGGTTCTCAACTGGGATTTCTCCCAAAGTAGTAATGAGGCTGACTTGCAAGTATTTGCATGCTTTCAAAAAGACATTTACAATGCTCTGCTTGCTGATGAAAGCTGTCGAGTTTCTTTGCTCTTGGCTACAATTCTGTGAACTCCAGCTAGTAACACTGATGAGCACATACTGATCCGAAGCTCTGATTGGCTGCTGGTGATGTAATAGGAACGTCAGGAATGATTGGCTGGCAGCTGAGACCGGCTGAGCCACATACCAGGAAGGTGTGTTGGGCGTGAGCAGAGCACGCTTAGAGCAGGAACAGAAGTACCGGCGGCAACAGCCTACCAACATCCTTCAAGCATGGGGAAGGGGAGGCATGTGTTAAATAACCAAGAGTCTTCAAGATAGTGAAAACTATGCACCATCTCTAAGGTCCTCTTTTGTGTAGCTCCTGCCTCCACCTAGTCCCAAGTGTCTCCCCAGAGGGCTGGAGGGCCAGGCCAGGCTCACAGACAAGTGGGGACATGTACCATCTTCACTCCCAGTTCCCTCCTCTCTGCCCAGACCTGCTTTCCTCAGCCCTGAGGCAGGCAGCTGGTCCACCCTTCTCTCCTGTAACTCTCTCTAGGCTAAGGACCCAGGTCCCTTCCTGCTCCAGGTGGTCTCCATGTCAGCATCTCAAGCTGTGGCCTCAGGCAGCTACAGGTCCCCCCCCACCCCTTTATGAATTATCTGAGCAGAGCACAGCCACAGTGGGAGGAATAAAAATAACAAGAAACACAAAAGGTGCTTCCTTGAACAGGAAGAGTCATTAGGGACTGGGGACGGGCTCACCTGGTGAGTCAGCCTGCATTCCCTCTTCTTGGCTGGCTATCAAAAGAGAAGAGAACACACGCAATAACCTGTGGCCTCCAGGGACCGGCTGGGCGCTTTAGAAAGGCCTGGGTTTGCAGAAGAGAACAGCACAGCATGGTGGGGAGCTGCTGGAGGTTGAGATTCTATGCCTGGCTCATGGCAAACCTGCTGAATGACTTTGGGCTCTTTTCAGAGTCTCTGTTGCCTCATTTGTTTATTTATCTTTAATTTTTAAAAAGTTTATATATTTAGGGGGTACAAGTGCATTTTTCTTACATGCATATATTGCATAGTGGTGAAGTCTGGGCTTTTAGTGTACCCATCATCACCTAAATAGTGAACATTGTACCTAATAGGTAATTTTCCAACACTTAACCCCCGCTTACTTTTTATACTCTCCAGTAGTTGTTATTCTACTCTGTTTGTTCACGGGTATCCATTGTTTAGCTGTCACAAGTGAGAACAAGCAGCATCTGGCGTTCTGTTTCTGAGTTATTTCACTTAGGATAATGACCTCCAGTTCCATGTTGCTGCAAAAAATGTAATTTCATTCTTTTTTTTTTATGGCTGAGTAGTATTCCACAGGGGTGTGTGTGTGTGTATCACTTTTTTTTTTTTTTTGAGATGAGTCTCGCTCTGTTGCCAGGCTGGAGTGCAGTGGTGTAATCTTGACTCACGGCAACCTCTGCCTCCCAGGTTAAAGTGATTCTCCTGCCTCAGCCTCCCTAGTAGCTGGAACTACAGGTGCCTGCCACCATGTCCAGCTAATTTTTGTATATTTAGTAGAGATGGGGTTTCACCATGTTGGTCAGGTTGGTCTCCAACTCCTGACCTCAGGTGATCCACCCGCCTCAGCCTCCCAAAGTGCTGGGATTATAGGCATGAGCCACTGTGCCCAGCCAATGTATCACATTTTCTTTTTCCAATCCTTGCTTGATGGATACTGTATCTGTGCTATTGTGAATAGTGCTGTCATAAACATGAGTGCAGATGTCTTTTCCGTTTGGGTAGATACCCCATAGTGGGATTGGAGTCTAAAGGTAGTTCTATTGAGAAATCTCCATAATGTTTTTCACAGAAGTTGTCCAGTCCTTTATTGAGCCTCCCACTCAGGGTGAGGCATGGTGCCAGGGGCTTTACATACATTGATGCTAATCTTGAGAATCATTCTGCAAAGTAGGGTCTTAATATTGTCTCCATCTTAAAGACCAGGAGGCAGATTCTGAGAAATTAAGTAATTTGCCTACTGTCACACAGCTAACTCTTGATTCAAACTCAGGTCTTTTTTTTTTTTTTGAAGACAGAGTCTAGTTCTGTTGCTCAGGCTCGAGTGCAGTAGTGTGATCTCAGCTCACTGCAACCTCTACCTTCCAGGTTCAAGTGATTCTCCTGCCTCAGCCTCCTGAGTAGGTGGGCTTACAGGCACAGACCACTACAGCCAGCTAATTTGTATATTGTAGGAGAGTCAGGGTTTCACCAGATTGGCCAGGCTGGTCTCAAACTCCTAACTTTAAATGATCTACCTTCCTCAGTCTCCCAAAGTGCTGGAATTACAGGTGTGAGCCACCGTGCCCTGCCAAACTCAGGCCTTCCTGATTCCAAAGCCCCAAAGTATGGTTTATTTTCTTTCTGATTTGCTTTAGAAGAAAAAAAAAAAAGCACTTTGTGAACTATTTTTCTCCCAACATTTTTAATTTCTTCATAAAATTAAAAAAAATAGAGGTGGAGTCTCACTAGTTTGGCCAGGTTGATCTTGAACTCCTGACCTCAAACAGTCTCTTGCCTTGGCTTCCTAAAGTGCTAGGATTACAGGCATGAGCCACCATGCCCAGCCCCACCCCCAACATTTTCTTTGACAACTACCATCAAGTACGAGCAGAACATCCAGACCTGTTGGCAAACAAGCAGTAATGGACACACTTGGAAACTTGACCCTGAGTAGCTCAACAGCTTGTTTTTGTCATGAGCCAGTGGGCTTGTAGCTGTGATTTCATTAATTTAAAATAGTATGCATATTTAATCAAGCAGAACATTTCTTGCCCAACCTAGATGCTAAACCCATCAATGTGTTCTGAGCTAAATTGTGGTTCATACAATGAGAAATTAAAAAGTCAGTCTTGGCTGGGTGCAGTGGCTCATGCCTGTAATCCCAGCACTTTGGGAAGCTGAGGTGGGTGGATCACCTGAGGTCAGGAGTTCGACACCAGCCTGGCCAACATGGCAAAACCCCATCTCTAACTATTAGCAGGGCGTGGTGGTGTGCGTCTGTAATCCCAGCTACTCGGGAGGCTGAGGCCGGAGAATAGCTTGAACCTGGGAAGCAGAAGTTGCAGTGAGCAAAGATCATGCCACTACACTCCAGTTTGGGAGACAGAGCAAGATTCCACCTAAAAAACAACAACAACAACATAAAAAAGTAAAGTCAATGTTTCACCACCTTATACAAAGGAAGCTATGATTTCCAGGTGTTCTGCCACCTAAAACAGGTTTGAGCACTCTTGTTCACTCTGATTCTATGAACGCACACTTTGTACATAAAAGAACTTCCTGGACAAAACAGAGCCAGAGAGAGCTCTCTCACCACCTTGGAAAGAAAGTTGCTTCCTTGGAAATCAGAAGGTATTCTGCCCCTTTTTATGTGTGCCTGTAAAGTTCTCCATCAAACCAAGCTGACGGGCAGGCTCTCCACCCTGTCAACAAGAGCAGTGACTGAGTGCCACAGGGACTGTTACCTGGACGGCCAGGCTAGCCCAAGATGGGCAGAGGGAGCACTTTCCATAAAGGAGCCACACACAAGCCCCAGCCCCAGCCTGCAATCCCCTGGCTCCCAAGACTCCCCTGGGCCCTACTGCTCTCCCTAGGAGGGTTGTCTTGGTCTGTTTGGGTTGCTATAACAGAACGCCATAGACTGGGTAGCTTATAAACAACAGAAATATATTTCTCGGTCTGAAGGCTGGGATGTCTGTGATCAAGGCATTGGCAGATTCAGTATCTAGTGAGGGCTTCTGGTTCATAGATGGCCACTTTTCATTGCAACCTCACATAAAAGAAGGCAGAAAAGGCCAGGCACGGTGGCTCACTCCTGTAATCCCAGCACTTTGGGAGGCGGAGGTGGGTGGATCACGAGGTCAGGAGTTTGAGACCAGCCTGGCCTGACCAACATGGTGAAACCCCATCTCTACTAAAAATACAAAAATTACCTGGGCGTAGTGGTGCATGACTGTAGTCCCAGCTACCTGAGAGGCTGAGGCAGGAGAATTGCTTGAACCAGGGAGGCAGACGCTGCAGTCAGTGAGCAAGATGGCACCACTGCACTCAGCCTGGTGACAGAGCGAGACTCTGTATCAAAAAAAAAAAAAAAAAAGAAGCAGGCAGAAAGGATCTCCCTGGGTCTTACTGATAGAGCCCTAATCTGCCTCATGACTTAATAAACTCCCAAATCCTCATCTCCTAATACCATCACCTTTGACATCAAAGTATTTCAACAGAGGAATTTTTTTGGTGGCGGGGGGATACACAAAATTCAGACCATAGCAAGGTTCCAGCCATAAGCCAGAATACTTTCCTTATCAGTATTACTGAATGACCACTGATCAGCCCCCATGTTTGCCAGGCATTGGGGCCCCAGTCCCCCTCTTCCTGTCACATTCTCCGCCACCACCCTGGTGATTTCCGAAATCCATGTGAACAACTTACCCCTCAACTATGTCTTTCAGGACAGTGTTACAATTTCACCAAGGTGGCCAGGACCTAGCCAATCTGCAGTCAGTCTCCAACACTTATGTGCAAACAGTTATCGACTTAGAGAGATGTGTGTGCTAAGTTTAAATAAAGTCACGTCACTGCACTGGTGGAAGTAACTTAACTCAAATTCAGATATAATAATTATGTACTGAGCTCCTAATGTGAGCTAGGTGTGACCATCTCTGTAGTTCTATTTGATCCTAAAGATAACCATTTGCCCAGCATTATTCACAATAGCCAAGATATGAAAACAGCTTAGGCATCTGTTGACAGATAAACAGATCAAGAAAATGTGGGGTGTGTGTTTATATAGGCATGTTATACAGGCATGCACTGCACAACAATGTTACACTGATGGATCACATATACAGCAGTGGTCCCCTAAGATTGTAATACTGTATTCTTACCGAACTGTTTCTTTCTTAAGTGTGTGTGTGTGTGTGTGTGTGTGTGTGTGTGTGTGTGTGATTAGAATTTCAGTGTCCCCATGATCTTAGTACATTCTACACTTGTCTTCCACATTTGCAAATGTTTTTCTTTTTGTTGGTAATATTTCTAGAAAGTTACTTTTTATTTTCTTAGAGACAGGGTCTCACCATGTTGCCCAGGCTTGCCTTGAATTCATGAACTGAAGCAATCCTTCTGCTTCAGCCTCCAAAGTAGGTGGGACTACAGATGGGGACCACTGTGCCTGGCTTACGGTACCTTTGCTATGCATGGACATGTCTAGACACACAACACTCACCACTGTGTTACAACTGCCTCGGTAATTCAGCACAGTAACCTGCTGTACAGGTTTGCAGCCTTGGAGCAGTAGGCCATCCCATGTAGCTAGGTGTGCAGTGGTACGTTACACCATGTAGGTTTCTGTAAGTACACTCTCTGATGCTCACCTGAAAACAAAATTGCCTGACAATACATTTCTCAGAGGGTATCCCTGTCATTAAATGACACATGACTGCACAGACAGACCATCCAGGACTTAATGCTAGTTCAACTTTACAATGAATTTATTGGGACGTAGCCTCACCATAAGTCAAGGAGCTTGCAAACATTATTTCACCATAAAAAAGATAGAAATCCTGCCACTTGCGACATGGATAAAACGTTGGAGACATTATGTGTGGTAAAATAAACCACATACAGAAAGACAAAGACTGTATGATCTCACTTCTATGTGGAATCTGAAAGTATCAAACTCATAAACACAGTAGAATCGTAGTTGCCAGGGGTCAGGTGGAATGGGGAGATTTTGGTGAAAGGGTACAAACATTCAGTTCGGGAGATCTAATGTACAGCATAGTGACTACAGTTAAAAATAATGTATTTTCGACTTGAAATTGCTAAGAGAGTAGCTCCTAAGTGTTCTCACCACACACAGACAAAAATGGTAACTATGTGAGGGGGTGGATATGTTAATTAACTTGATTGTTGTAATCATTTCACAATGTGTACATATATCAAATGAGATTGTATACCTTATACACATATAATTTTTGTCAATTATACCTCAATAAAGCTGAAAAAAAAAAAAGGTAACTATTTAAGCTTTTACTTTCTCATTTAGAGCTAATCTAGCTAAAAAAGCATTTAGGCATTTCCAAAAAGGAGTTGTACTAATAAATGATGTCAGGATTAATATTTTTACCAACCAAGAAGCAGCACTGAAAAACTATTGAGATATAATTTACATACCAGAGAATTCAGCCATTTAAAGTATAGTATTCAGCAAGCCGGGCATGGTAGCTTATGCCTGTAATCCCAACACTTTGGGAGGCCTAGGCAGATAGATCACTTGTGGTCAGGAGTTCTAGACCAGCCTGGCCAACATGGTGAAACTCTGTCTCTACTAAAAATACAAAAATTAGCTGGGCATGGTGGTGGGTGCCTGAAGTCCCAGCTACTCGGGAGGCTGAGGCACAACAATCGCTTGAACCTGGGAGGCGGAGGCTGCAGTGAGCCAAAATCCTGCCACTGCACTCCAGCCTAGGTGAGAGAGCGAGAATCCAACTCAAACAAGAGAAAAAAGTGTAAATTCAATGTCTTTGAGTGTATTTATAGAGTTGTGCCACCATCATATAGTTTTAGAACATTCTCATTAACCTAAAAAGAAAACCTCCCAATCCGTAGCTTCACTCCCAAGCCCCCAATTACCCACCTCCAGCCCTCAGAAGCCAAGAAACGACTTCCTGTCTCTGACTATCCAGCCATTCTGGCATTTCATGTAAATGAGATTATATGTATGTGGTCTTTCATGTGAGACTTCTTCCACTTGGCATCATATTTTCCAGGCTCATCTGCGTCGTAGTCTGCATCAGTACTTCATTTTTATTGTTGGTTAACAGTCCATTGTCCAGTTTTTGTGTGGACATACATTTTCATTTCTCTTGGGTATATATACCTAGGAGTAGAATTTCTGGGTCATATGAGAACTCTATGGATTTTTTTTCTTTTTTAGAGACAGGGTCTTGTTCTGTCATCCAGGCTGGAGTACAGGGGTGCGATCACGCTCACTGCAACCTCCAACTCTTAGGCTTGTCAAGTGATCCTCCTGCCTTAGCCTCTCAAGCAGCTGGGACTACAGGCACACATACCAAACCGAGATAATTTTTAAATTTTTTGGAGACACAGGGTCTTGCTATGTTGCCCAGGCTGGTCTCAAACTCCTGGGCTCAAGCAATGGCCCACCTCCGTCTCCCAGGAACTCTATATCTAACCACCTGAGGAACTGACAGTTTTCCTCAGCAACTGCAGCATTTCACATTCCTACTAGCAGTGAACGAGGGTTCCACTATCTCACATCTTTGTAAAATAACGCTTGCTTTTTTGTCCTTTTTTTTTTTTTAACCTTTTTTCTCCTTTAATCCCTTTTTGGAAAAAAACAGTGGAAAACACCTATTTTGTCTTTTTTATTTAGCCTTCCTAGTGGGTGTGAAGTGGCATCTCATTGTGCTTTGATGTGCATTTCCCTGATGATGAGTGATGTTGAGCTTCTCATGTGCTTATTGGCCATCTGTGTATCTATTTTTGAGAAGTGTGTGTTCAGATCCTTTGCCTATTTTTAATATGGTTGTCTTTATATCCTAGGTATAAGTACCTTATCAAATACATGATTTACACATTTTTTTTTCCCATTCTTCAGGTTACCCTTTCACTTTTTTGATGGTGTTTACTAAGCTATGGTTTGGATGTCTGTCTCCTCCAAAGCTAATATTGAAATTTGATGCCCAACATTGGAAGTGGAGCCTAATAGGAGGTGTTTGGGTCATGGGGGCAGATCCCTAATGAATAGATTAATGCCCCTCCCTCAGTGGTGAGTTCTCACTCTATTAGTTCCGTGAGAGCGGGTTGTTAAAAAGAGCATGGCATCTCCCTTTGCCGGCTCTCTCTGGCCACGTGATCTGTACACACTGGCTCCCCTTCCCCTTCTGCCATGAGTGGAGGCAGCATGAGGCCCTCAACCGATGCAGATGCCCAGTCTTGAACTTTCCAGCCATCAGAATCATGAGCCAAATAAAACTTTATTCTTTATAAATTAAAGGTTGAGCAAAGAGAAGGGGAGGAAGGCGCTAGACTCCTTTTAACTGCCAGATCAGGCAGGAACTAAGAGTGAGAACTCACTCCAGTAAGAATGGTAAAGCTGTTCATGAGGGAGACACCCCCACAACCAACGCACCTCTCACCAAGCCCCACCTCCAACACTGAGGATCCAAGTTCAACATGAGATTTGGAGGAGACAAATATCCAAACTATAATCACCATCCAGCTCCTGTGTGACTTGACCCACGGCTCTCCATGTTTTCCTCTGATTGGTTTGTTTGTTCTTTTCATGCTGGTGTTTTCATGTTGGTGTGCCCTTGGCTCTCTTCTCTTTATACTCCATAGATTTCCTGAGAGAACCTCATTCACTCACATGGTGTCTTTAATCACCATCTATTAGCTGACAATTCTCACATTTACATTTCCAGCTCCAGACTGGGGAGCCAGTGTTTACTCAACATCTCCCACAGACATTCCAAATGCAGCATGTTCAGACCTGAATTCATCACCACCCTCCTGCCACCCCCAAATCTGCCCCTCCTCCTGGATCCCCAGCTGAGGAAACAGGCACACTAGTCTTCATTTGTGTCAGCTGGAGCCTTGGCAATCCCTTTTCCATAGTCAGTCAAGAAGTTATACTGAGTCTACTTCCTAAACATCACTTCAATCTGTCCCTTTTGGTCCATTCTCAGTGATCCTGCCCTAGACCACCATCACCTCTCAATTGGATAACTACAGTCCTGCCCTTTCTAGTCTGTTCTCCATAGTGCAGCCACACTGATGTTTATAAAATGCAAATCCAATTTTGTCACTCTCCAGCTCAAAAATCCCTGGCTGGCTCTCCATTGCTCTGGGGATAACAATGAACAGACTAACAAGAATCATAAGACCTTTCATGATCTGGCCAGTCATTTCTCCAGCCTCATTCCTGTACAGTATATATCTGGCCCTTTATTCATCTTGAGCTAACTTTAGTTCCCTAAACACACTGTGATCTCTTCATTTAGGGCTGGAATATCCACATTCCTAAGTCTGGAATACTCTTCCTTCTCTGCTGGCTAACTCCTACTTGTTCTTAAAGCAACAGGATGGACATCCCTCGCTGCTTCCCTCCAGTCCAGAAGAACACCAAGTGACTGGAAGACAGTTTAGTTAAGAGGTTAAGAGGGACGGCTTTGGAACCTGATGGCCCAGTTTTGGATCCAGGCTGTTGTGTTAGCTTTCTGTGCCTCTGTTTCCTCATGCATATAACAGGGAATAATAAGAGTCCCTGTTACATAAGGCTGTGGTGAGGATTAAATGAATAAATATATAGAAAGTGCTTAGAAGAGTGCCTGGCACACTGTCATGGCTCCACCAGTTTGCTGTCACTTTGAGCACTCTCTACAGCACCCTATAGTTACCTCTATAATTAAGTACTTATCAGAGAAAACTAATTCACAATTTACTTTTCTGCATTTTAAGATCCCTAGAATTGGGACAACTCTCCAGGGCTCCAGTTCCTGGTATGCAGAAGGCATTTATTAAATTTTTGTTAACTATTTGACTAAATCCAATGAATGAATGAAGTTCTGTCCATGGCATTGATTTGCTTCTCACCTTGTATTGTGAGGGTAGCTTTTATCTTTTCTACCCGATTTACTATAAGCTTACAGAGGCAGCACCACGACAGAGTCATCTTGGCATATCCATCTCCTCCAACCAACACTGCTTGGTAGCATTTTATTCCTGGAATTCAACTAATACCAGTTGAACTAAAGCCTCCTCTCTGGGAATAGCCTTTAGACTTCTGCTTTTCATCTGCCACATCCTGTCATCCTCTTCTATGTAACCCATTGCAACCTGGAATTTTAGGGACCTTCTTGTATCAGTAGCTCAGTTGTCACAGTAGGCTATGCAAGAAGGAGTTGGGGACAATGAAATTTAAGTTAGAGTAGGCGCTAAATTTAGGCAGGTGTTGTGTAGTGTTTGGAAAGAATGACGGGCTCAGACATTTTATTCTTCCTGATCTCAGCAATGCTACTGAAGCCCTTAGCCCTGTTATAATTTACCTGTATGTGGGGTGGGTAGAACAGCATGCTGAAGCGAAAGGGGAATTAAGAAAAAAGTAAGAGACCTGGTTGGATCCGGTTGGGTGAAGTGGCTCACACCTGTAATCCCAGCACTTTGGGAGGCCAAGGCAGGTGGATCACCTGAGGCCAGAAGTTCAAGACCAGCCTGGCCAATATAGTGAAACCCCATCTCTACTAAAAATACAAAACAAGCCAGGTGTGGTGGTGCACGTCTATTATCCCAGCTACTTGGGAGGCTAAGGCAGGATAATTGCTTGAACCCTAGAGGCTGAGGTTGCAGTGAGCTGAGATTGCACCACTGCACTCAAGCATGGATGACAAAGTGAGACTCCTTCTAAAAATTAAATAAATAAAAAGAGAGACCCAGGTTTTGGTCCAGGCTGTCAACAAATTGATGTGACATTAGAAGTCACAGCCTGCCTGGTAATGTGAGAGTTTAGATGGTTTTTAAGTTTTCTATTAATTCTGACATATCATGTCTTCAGATGTAGCTCATTCTAGGAAGGAATTTCCTATGGTCCCACTTCATCTCAGAAGGAACAGAAGAAAAGAAATAAATGACACCAGGTGTCTTTAGCTGCATGGCCAGTCATGGCTGAAACTAATCATGGGTCAGATCACCCAGATACACATGGAGAGAATTACCCACATCCTGCAGGCATGGTCCAAAGATGGGGTGTGATACTGGAAAGTGAATGAACTTTTGAGTCACACAGAACTGAATTCAAATCCCAGGTATGCAGCTGGATTAACTTCTGTAAACCTGTTTTATTGCTTATAAAAGAAAAAAAAAAGTTTGGCTGGGTGTGGTGGCTCACACGTGTAGTCCCAGCACTTTAAGAGTCCAAGGGGGACAAATCACTTGAGCCCAGTAGTTCAAGACCAGCCTAGACAACATGGTGAAACCCCATCTCTACTAAAAATACAAAAAATTAGCCAGGGGTGGTGGTGCGTGCCCACAGTCTCAGTTACTTGGGAGGCTAAGGTGAGAGGATGGCCTGAGCCTAAAAGTCAAGGCTGCAATGAGCTGAGATTGCACTTGGGCCTGGGTGACAGAATGAGACCCTGTCTCAAAAAAAAAAAAAAGTGCAATCGTAGCTATGTTGTAGGAGTAGGGTAAGGATTAAGTGTGGTTGCTTATGTATCACACCTGCCATAAATCATAGGCATCCATATACCTTAGGTTTTCTTCATTTTCATACAATCTACTAGTTTAAAGTACTTTCACAGATACTGGCCTGTGCCTGTGAAACTTTAGTTTACTCATGTACTCTTCACTACATGGTTGGAGTTTGGGGCATGGAACTTTCTGTGGGTTCAAGCAGCTCAGTACTTTTTTGGTGGGACAGAGTGCCTGGATTGATGAGCATCTTCCCTTAGTCTCATGCAGTGTGTCTAATGAGATTCAGTCCTGTGTGTCCTGTAGCTCACTGAGGGTGTTTTGGAAGGACAGGGCTCAGATGGGACTCGCAGCTTGAAGCCTCACTGCCATAGAGAGCCTCAAAGGAGTAAGGATCCATGATTCAGCTGGAGCTGCAGACCAGGTCTCTGGCCATGGAGATCCTCAGCAACCCCGAGGGTGCTGGAGGACAGCTTCTCCTTTCTAAGAAGTCCTGCTCATGTGCCAGAGTATAAAAGAATCTCGCTAAGCACATGGCTATTTTGACTCTCATTTGGAGGTCATTTGGGTTTTGATATTATTACACTTGTGAGCAGAGGCAGCTCATCAGTGTTGGGCTCTCTTGCATTTATGGTTTTGCCAAACCACTTTTTCCTCCAGTCTTCCAGGGACTGATCATTTTGGAGCACAGTGAGGAAACTCAACCATAAAGCCCAACCTCACCTGGCTATCTATGACAGAGCTGACCTGGGGGGTTTGAGCATATGCCTTTGGTCACCAAATCTAAAGCTTTTTCCAGGATCACCTGGCTAATAAAGAGAAATGTTATGATTAGAAGCCAGGGCAAGCAACCTGGAATTGCTCTCTTTTAGGAATCAGACTTTTCATGAGATAGTTCTAAATTCTGAAACAGTGTTTTAAAGAATTCTAGCCACAAATCAGGATGATATGCTTTGCCAGGCATTGTTTAGTCAACTCGTTATTTTTACAAGTGAGTATAAGAATCATAATTCCAAGAGCCAGATATCAAATAGAAGTAATATCAACAATAACAGCTACCATTTACTGAGCAGCTATTGTGTGCTCAGCTGTGGTATGGTATATAGAAACACCTGCCCATGGTGACTGAGCAGTGGTTAAGAGCACTGAGACTAGATTCAGCCCATTCAAATATGCTGGAATCCTGGTTCCACCACTTAACTAGTTGTGTGACTTAGGGCAAGTTACTTAACCTCTTTGAGCTTGTATCCTGATTTATAAAGTTATAATAATAACAGTACTTGCCTTATTGGGTTTGAGTGAGGATAAATGAGTTAATACAAGAAACATTGCTCCGCACAGTAAGCACTATCAAATTCTCACTACGCAAAATATAAAACGTGGAGCCATGTTCAGTAAAAGTTAGACTGCAACAATCCGATACAGACAGGACCAGTAGGGACAGCTCTTCAGTAGTGAAGATTTGGGCCCCAACCAGGTAAGGAATTCTGCCCAAATGAAGTACAGGCTGAGGGAAATAGGAACACACAATGAGTAAAGGGAGAAAGATGCTGTATCTACTATGATATCATAACCTTTTTAAAAAAATGATGTGGTGGCTCATGCCCTTAATTCCAGCACTTTGAGAGGCCAAGGAGGGTGGATCTCTTGAGGTCAGGAGTTTGAGAACAGCCTGGTCAACATGATAAAACCGTGTCTCTACTAAGAATACAAAAAATTAGCCAGGTGTGGTGGTGTGCACCTGTAATCCCAGCTACTCAGGAGGCTGAGGTGGGATAATCACTTGAACATGGGAGGCAGAGGTTTCAGTGAGCCAAGACTGCACCACTGCACTCCAGCCTGAGCAACAGAGCAAGACTGTCTCAAAGAAACCAAAACCAAAAAGGTAGACATATTTCCTTCCTTGTGTGGTAATGTGTATATACACACTCACAGACAGGCACACAAGTATTTTTAACCCCTTTCCTTCACCTATTTTCTAAAAGGAGAGTGGGTGGTGGTGAACTTTACAGGCTAGTTTCTAAGTTATACAATATCCAGTTGGGATTCTAATTGAAAGAGGCATTAACATTACCCAGAGATGGATACAATGACTGTAGGGACTTTGCTCTTTCCTGCCAGAAAAGTAAGAACATTTTCTTTCTTCTTATTCTTGTTTTTTTGTTTTTTTTTTTTGTTTTTTTTTTTTTTTTTTTGAGGAGGAGGAAGAGTCTCGCTCTGTCCCTCAGGGTGGAGTACAGTGGTGCAATCTTGGCTCACTGCAACTTCTGCCTTCTGGGTTCAAGTGATTCTCCTGCCTCAGCCTCCCGAGTAGCTGTGGCTACAGGCGCTCACCACCACCCCCGGCTAATTTGAGAGCATTTTCTTTTGTACAAAGGATAGCTACATCATGTTGGGTGAAAGCAGGAAGCTGCCGCTGGTATATGGAAATTCACATATGATTGAAGGGTGGATCTGGATGCTCAATCACCACAGGCGTTTCTCAGGTGAGCTCAGCCATCCATCCATTCTTCTATACTCTACTTACTACTGCTGGGATAGGCGCCTGCAAACCATGTTTCCCAGGCTTTCTTACCAGCTGGCTTTCTATTAGGTTTTGCTGATTGAAGACAGTGGTACCAGATCAGAAGGTAGAAGGAAGAGAAGTTCCTGGGTCTGACTCAAACTGCAGCAGCAGTTACTGGTGGTTGCCAAGTGGCATCTGGTGTTGGTTTTTGTTTTCTTAGTCAGTCTCGCTCTCTCATCCAGGCTGGAGTGCAGTGGCACAATCTCCATAGCATCTGGGCAGTGGTGGCACCTCTGGCAGCTCTAGCAGTACCAAGAGCATAAGTTTTCAGACTTGTACACAGTATCTAATGCTGTACACAAGTCTTGTGAACTGTGTGCAAGTCTTCTGAAAACTTAATGACTTTTTAATCTTTTTGAGAGACATGGTCTTGCTCTAGTGCCCAGGCTGGTGTGGGCTTGTAGGTTCCAGCCCAGGGATGTTAGCAGCCTTCCTGATACACAGCTTCTCTGCACGTCATCCCTTCTTCCTCCTCCAGTGTACCCCTTCTTGTTTGCCACCCCTCCCAACATCTTTGTAACAAATTCCCTGTATTAAATTCCATTTATTTATTTATTTGAGACAGAGTCTGACTCTGTCACTTAGGCTGGAGTGCAGTGGTACAATCTCGGCTCACTGTAACCTCCACCTCCACCTCCCGGGTTCAAGTGATTCTCCTGCCTCAGCCTCCTGAGTAACTGGGATTACAGGCATGCGACACCACGTCCAGCTAATTTTTGTATTTTTAGTAGAGATGGGTTTCACCATGTTGATCAGGCTGGTCTCAAATTCCTGACCTTGCGATCCGCCCACTTTGGCTTCCTAAAGTGCTGAGATTACAGGTGTGAGCCACTGCACCCAGCCCCTTCTGTTTATTATACTTAAGGTTGTTTGCATTTTTCTTGACTAGATTGTGCAGTGGCACAATCATGGCTCACTGCAGCCTCAATCTTCTAGGCTCAAGCTATCCTCTCACCTCAACCTCCTGAGTAGCTGGGGCTACAGGTGCGTGCCACCACATTTTTAAGTTTTTGTAGAGATGGGGGGTCTCACTATGTTGCCTAGGCTGGTCTCAGACTCCTGGACTCAAGTGGTTCTCCCACCTCAGCCTCCCAAAGTGTTGGGATTACAAGTGTGAGCCACCACGCCTGGACAACTCAATGACTTTAAACAATGATCATTTTCTTATTTTCCCTCAGACTTCTAAAAGCTGACTTGGCTTGGCTAGGCAGGTCCTGCTTGGGCTCTCTTGTGCTGTCACAGTCAGAAGAGCTGGGGCTGGAGTTATCTTAAAGTCTTGCTCACTTACTTGTCTGGCAGCTGATGTTGGACATGAGCCAGAACACCTATATGTGGCCTCTCCGAGTGGCCTGGATGCCCTCACAACATGGCAGCTGGGTTCCAAGTCAAGTGTCCTGAGAGAGAGCCCTGTGGAAGTTGTGTCACCTTTTAGGACCTAGCCTTGGAAGTCACAGAGCATCTCATCTGTTATATTCTATCTGTTAAAAGCAAGTCACTAAGGCCCGCCCATATTCAAGAAGGGAAAACGAATGCTACTGCTAGGAGGAAGGCCAAATAATTTGTGAACATATTTTGAAACCGCTACAGGGAGGATCTCCAGCAACACAGCAGCAAGTGTAGGTTTGTTAAGTTCCAGTCCAGGGATGCTAGCAGTGTCCTGATGTGCAGATTCTCTGCACACATCATCCCTTCTTCCTCCTCCAGGATACCCCTTCTTTTTTGTTTGCCAGCCCTTCCATCTTTGTAACAAAATCCCTATATTAAATTCCTTCTATTTGATATACTTAGGGTTGTTTCCATTTTCTTGACTAGACTGACTGATATATGAGGAACTATCCCATGCCATCTAAACTCACCATCTGAACTGGATAGATAGCAGAGATACTATCATGATGTGCCAAGAACTACATTAGGTAATTTACATGTTATGCCATTTAATTCTAACACCAAATCTGACAGATGGGTATGAGAATATCTACATCATGGATATAGAAACTGAGGTTCAGAAGGGTTAAGCAACTTGACCAAGGATACAGCTGGAAAGAGTTGAGATCCAATTCTAGGTGTGACACCAAAAGGCTCAATATTTATTTCTTGAACCTTCTGGAATGAGAAGAGCTACTTCCTCCTAACGAGTTTCACTTTCCTCAGAGGAAGTCTTACCTCTCATCCTTATATACCTTTTTGAAGAATCACCTTAGAATGAGGAAAAGGAAGAATACATCTAGCGGCAGTGGAACACAAAAACACAAGTATTCATCATTTGTGAAAGCTGCAGGCTGTGTGAGAAAAGGTTCTACACTGGAGTCTGGAGGCCAGGGTTCAAGCCCCAGCAATGTTACTCACATACGTTATGACCCCAGGCAGTCACTTCCTCTCCAGAGGCCTCAGGTTCCACAGCTGGAGAGTGACCCTGGTATTCTGTACTCCAATTAGTATCTACTTGAAAAAGTATCTACTTTGGGAATATAAAAAGCTCTATCAGATACAGTGGACAGAAGTTAAAGGAAAATAAAGCCAGATTGTAGAGGGTCTTGAATAGGCTGAGGAAAAATTCTTATTTTTATCCCATAAGCAGTGGAGAATCATTTTGTTGCCCAGGCTAGAGTACAGTGGCACAATCACAGACCACTGCAGCCTTGACCTCCTGGGCTCAAATGATCCTCCCTCCCAAGTGGCTGGGACCACAGGCATGTGCCACCACATCCAACTAATTTAAAAATATATTTTTTTGTAGTGATGTGGTCTTGCTATATTGCCCAGGCTGCTCCTGAATTCCTGGGCTTAAGGAACTCTCCAGCCTCAGCCTTCCAAAGTGCCGGGACTACAAGCATGAGCCACCATGCCCAGCCTATTTGGGTTCTTGAGAAAGAAACTTATACAAATAAACAAAAAGGCTTATAGAAGAAAATAATAGGCTGGGCATGGTGGCTCATGCCTGTAATTGTAGTACTTTGGGAGGCCGAGGTGGGTACCTCACCTGAGGTCAGGAGTTTGAAACCAGCCCGGCCACCATGATGAAATTCCATTTCTACTAAAAATACAAAAAATTAGCTGGGCATGGTTGTTGGTACCTGTAATCCCAGATACTCAGGAGGTTGAAGCAGGAGAATCACTTGAACCAGGAGGTGGAGGTTGCAGTGAGCCAAAATTACACCACTGCACTCCAGCCTGGGCAACAAAAGTTTCAAAAAAAAAAAGAAAACAATAACAAAACCAACAATACAAAGGAACCACAGTAGCAATAAACATTTGCTCAATACTAGGCACAAGGTATTACCATAAGTGTTCTACATAGGTGAGTGCACAGAACAGCATAACTTGAGGCAGTCTGTAGTGTTATCTCCATCTCACAGACAGTGAAACTATTCAGAGGCTGAGTAACTTGCCCAAAGTCACACAGCTGGTCAGTAGTGGGGATGAGATGTAACTCAGTTTGGCTGAATCTGAAGTCTGCACTCTTCACTATGCTATGGGTTGGAATGAGCTGAACCCAAAAGTAAACAAAAAGTAAGTAGACAGAGATTGTTCAAATTGTACAAGAAAGCCTATGGGTCTGTACTAGAATACCTGGCAATGGAAATACAGAGTGTGAGGTGGGACAAAGATGATTTGAAGGAAAAAAAAAGACAAGCTGAGGTTCAGTTGAATAGATTGTTATGGCTCATGAGGTGGATGAGGTTGGAGGAGGTGGTTGCTTCCCAACAGCCCTTTCTCCTCAATTCCCATTTAAGTGTCTGCTCCTTCTCTGAAGCCTCTGGGCCAGAGGGGAGGGAAGTTACCTCTTGGGCTGGGGCTGGTGGCTCAGGCCTGAGCCTATCAGCTTAGTTCCATCCTTTGTCCATTACTGGCTCTGGGGTGGGCATGTCACCCAACAGCATCCATGAAACTAAACAGAGGCTTACTACGGGCTGTTGGGAAGGTTTCTTGCTTTTCTAAGAGGTCATCTGAAAGGAGTCTTTTCTGTGGCTCCTACTTGTGACACAGAAGCACACAGCTCTTGAAGCTACTGCCAGCAGTCTCATGACAGAGCAAAGCCAGCTTCAGCATGATGCTAACACTGCAGAGGGTAGAGAGATGGAGAGAAACTGGGTTGAATGAGTCTGTTCTTTGTTGTTCAAAGCACTCTGCAGTGGGTTTCCTGTTGCCCAAACATGTCCTAACTGTCACAATAAGGCAGGCTCTGCAAGGTGTCTATCCCGGGCTCCTCACCCAAAAGTCACTGCCATAAACTTTCGTGGAGAACAAAGAAAAACACAAAAAGCCTGGATCCAGGGAAATGTTGATGTGATACTTGCAAGCCCTTGCTGGTAAAAAAAAAGTGAACAGGATGGAGACTAGAGACATAATAAGCCAGGCAGAGAAAGCCAAGCTTCCCCAGCTTATAAGCTTCCTGGGCTGCGTGTTCACAGCATACATGCAACTTGTCATGTCTGACTCTCATGTACCTACAGAATGCAGGCCACAGGTAAAGCTATTTTGCAGGACCCACATGGCTTTGTACAAGGAGAGGATTCTTTTCTTCTAATGTTAAGCCCTCTAATATGTTTGTCTCACCTGGATAAATGTCTGATGAATACATCTAAAAAACCAAGTATTATACAAACGAGGGTATCTTCAGATTCAAGCAATGGGTCAAAGTAACAAACACTGTTCTGTGAAAAAGAATTAAACACTTTATTCATCTATATATAACATATATAAAAGCAAGCAATATCAGGACGTTTTCCTCAGCCACCCTGTCCACATTTTGTGCAGTTTTAGTGAACTATAAATCACTGACTTCTTCATGCCTAAAAGAGAAAACATGAGAGAGTAAGAAAATGGAGGCTTGTTGAGTGGATGCTCAGAGTGCAATGACATTCTGAACAGAGACTTGTCTTTGCAGGAGGGCAGTGAGAGGCCAATCGGTGGGCTCTAGGAGACCAAGGATCTGAAGGTGATTAAAGGTCACTGTGATGTAGCGGGAAAGGATTCTGATTTCAGCATTTTCTGATTTAGGGGTATGGCTGCCAATGGTTCCTAAGTTACTGGGATGACTGATCCTTTTGAATTATGAACATATTGGCAGCCTCTGAATTTAGTAGCTCTTTCAAAAAGGTAGGACAAGGACAAGACTCTGTATGCCACTGGGCTCCCGTTCTCTCTCCTAGGCCTAAATTCTAACCCCAGCTCACTGTCTCCTTGTCACTATGAAAACCACCTGTCTGCCTATGACAAATTCCCATCACTTTCTGCCTTATTGACTTGGAATCCCTGTTTAGATTTCTTCTCTAGGAAGCGCCTCCCTGGACCCCTAGGGTGGCCCCACACCATCTGTGCTCACTCGACACACTGTGCAGTACATGTTGGCTGATTCGCCCATGCCTCTGCCTGGACTGGGAGCTTGTCCTATTTACCTAGGTGGCCCCGTCACCTAGTACAGGACCCAGAACACAGCAGGTGCTCTGTAAAAGCTTTTGAAATGTCAGGACAAATGTGCCTCATTCAAACAGCTGGCCCCCTAGCACCACCATCTGCTTAGTCACAAGTATGTGATGAAAATGGAGAAAGGCTCTCTGGGGGCTTAGGGGAAAGAAGTAAAATGGGATAAAATAAATGGGCGCTATTTGTCAGATCTAAGAGTATCCTATATGTGGATACTATTATGGACTCAATTTCCTTTGTGTTGAGGGTGAGATCATTCAGTTTGTGTTTCAGGGTGTGGCCCAAAGATATGAACAGTCTTTTTCACTGTGAGACACAAACTGTGATCTGTGCTATGAGAGAGAAGTGCACATCCCTGGCAGTGCACTTTGGTGAGCATGCTGACAAGGTAACAGGATTTGCTCTGGACACACCTAGCACTGGGGTTTGAGTGATGGCTTGAAAATACCTGGCACCGTTACCTATAAACTGCCTAGTCCACTTACAGCCTTGGAAAAACTGACTGCAGACTGTGGCAAGGGAGCAGTAAAATCATTAACGAATACTTCTAGATACTCTGGCTTGGTTTGTCTACAAGCTGACTAGTTGCAAACCAACATAACCTAGTCAACAAACTCCGAGTTCCTTTCCCTGCCTCCACCCCTTTTAATTTTCTCCCTGGAGCAACCAGTCTGGTAAACCTCACCCACTTGAGCACTGAGACTAGAAACTTATTACATAAGATGCTTTTTAAAATTCCAGCCAGAACCAACAAAAAGATCAAGCCAAACACAGGATAGTTGCACATGGAAAGGTTCATATAGCAACCCCAGGGCACTGAGTCACAGCTAGAGGAAGATGCATGGACCATGTTAATTCCCAGGTCAACTTCAAAGAAACTTAGTTGCAGACTCCTTGGAGCTTAAACATTTAAGGTAAAAACATAAAACAGAAGAGTGTCATCATGTCCATGTAGCCATTTTTTTTTGCTGCTAGTGGACAGAAATCTCCCTTGACTAAAACAATCTCCCTTCCATGGCTCTGCCAGTGAGATATTCTCAGAATGATTGCAGCAGGGAAATCTGTTAGAGACAGCATTAGAACTGGAGTCAAGAGACCTGGACTCTAGTTCCAGGTGGGCCACAAACTAACAGTGGTCTTTCCCTGGGCCTCAATTTCCTTATCTGTAAAATGACTGGGTTGGAACAGATTCGGGGTTTTCCAACAAGGGGTCCATAGATAAGTGTGGGTGTCTGTGAACTCCCTAACACTGCAGGAAAATCTGCTGTGTGTGTGCATATGTGCACTTCTGTGCAGGGCATCCAGAGTTCTAATCAGATTTTCACAGGGATCCTGGATTTGCAAAAGGCTAAGAACCAACAGATCAGAATGAAGAGTCTTTTCTGCCTTAATATTATAATTTCAACAAAGATGGAGAAGTTAAATTTCATGATTTTGGAATAGGCAATAATTTTCTAAACAGGACACAAAAAACTGCTAAACATATGGAAGACAAAATGGATAAAATTGGACTACATGAAATTACGAACTTCTTTTCATCAAAAGACACCATTAAGAGGGTGAAATGACAAGCCACAGAGTGGGGGATTTTGGCATTACATGTATCCAACAATGGAGTTGTGCTCTGACTACCAGAGGGAATTCTGTAAGAAAAACAGACAACTCAGTAGGAAGATGAGCAAAAGACTAGAATAGACACTTCACAAAAGAGCATATTCAAGTAAACAGATGAAAAATGCTCGACTTCCTCAGTCATCAGGAAAATGTAAATTAAAAGTCCAATACGGTACCACTAGTCACCCACCAGAGTGCCTAAAATGACAAAGACCTATACAAGTATTCAGGGAGGCGCTGCAACAGGAAGTCTGCTAGTGCAAGTATAAATGTGGACAATTGTTTAGCAGTTTCTACTAAGGCTGAACAGTCACATGCTTTATCATCCAGGAATTCTACCCCTCAGTACATACCTGACAGAAACGCATATACACACCCACCCAAAGAGAGGTACAAAAATATTCACAGCAGCACTACTTGTAATAGTTCCAAGCAGGAACAAACCAAGTATCCCTCCATAGTATAAATTGTGGTATATTCACACAGCAGAATACTGCACAGAGCAGAAATGAACCACTGTTACTCCTAACAACATGATGAATCTCATTGATGTTATAAATGTTATGAACAGGGAAAGACACAAAAGAGAACATGCTTATATACAGTTCAAAAATGGGCAAAACAGAATTGTGGCATTGGGAGTCATGCTGCTGCTTACACTCGGAGAAGCAATGCCTGTGATGGGCATGAGGGGCACTGGGGACTGGCAAGGCTGTATTTTTTCACCTGGCACTAGGTCTATGAGGTGTTCCCTTGGTGAAAATTCATCAGACTTATGATTTTTGCCCTTTTCTGTATATATGGAGATATTTCCTACTACCAGAAAATTCAAAATCTTTCATTTATTCAGTCACACATGGAACAAGTATTTATTGAGCATCTGTATAAGCAAGACACTGAACTAGTTGCTAGGGAAACTGGTATGGACAACAGCTATGGTCTGTGCCCTCACAGAGTCCACAATCCATATAATTCTACTTGGTCTACATTGCTTATTTTCTCCTTCTTCTTCTTTTTTTTTTTTTTTTAAGAGACAGGGTCTCACTCTGTCGCCCAGGTTGGAGTGCACTGGCATAATCAAAGCTCACTGCAGCCTCAACCTTCTGGGCTCAAGAGGTCCTCTCACCTCATCTTCCTGAGTAGCTGGGACTGCAGGCATGTAACACCACGCCCAGCTAATTTTATTTTTGTAGAGATGAGGTCTTGCTTTGTTGCCCAGGCCGGTCTTGAACCCTTGGCCTCAAACCATCCTCCCACCTTAGCCTCCCAAAGTGCTAGGATTACAGGTGTGAGCCACTGTGCCCAGATTATATTAAGCTTACTCTTTCTACAGGAAAGGATGATGACAGGAATTTTGCTTACTCCTTCCCCAATGGATAAAGATGCAACATCTCTTTAGATACATCCCCTGTAGAGAGATCCTCATTTATCTAAAGCTAGTCATTATAACTTCTGGTTAGTATCTAAAGTCAGGATTTTATTTTAGAAGCATGCACAAAGCTATGTCACTATATGGCTCCTAAGGATTTCCTTCTGCTGATTTCCAGCTTGTTTCACATGATGTATAGGAAAGTTAATAGACATGTAAGACTATGCACTCCCCATGTGATCTTGAATAGACGGGTCTACTGACAGACAAACTCTCCATGAAACAATGTGAGGCAGAAATATGGCTAGGCTGTGAAAGATTTCTACCTTTTCATAATTTTACATTTCTGACCTTTGAGATAAAATTAGTAATCCCCAAAACATTCTTCCAATTCAATTCCAACCATAGGCAGATTTACTTACAATCTCTTCTAAGGCAAAAGTACAACTTATTTTTAAGAACTTGCAGGCTTAAGTGATAAGCAAATTGGCATCAGAGCAGCAGTGTTTTTCCAATTTAAATATATAGGTACCAACAAATGGAAGAAATGTTTCAGTTGTAAGAAACCAGAAGCAGAAGATAATGACTAATCTGTTCTACTGCGTTCCCGGAAAAGGCTGCTAGGGATCAACTGAGGCATGCCAGAAGCCTTCTGGAAACAAGACTTAACCTGCTTTGTTAATGTAGTTGAATCTTTTGAAGTTAGAGAGGTAAACAGGTATTTGTTCCCAGAGTTAATTCTGATTGACCACAAAGTCAGGTGGGAAAAAATAAGGTTTAAAAATGAAACTCATTACCCTTGCCCAACCTCCCCTTCTGCTCAGGGAATGAATGGCTCTACTGCTTCCCAGGCCAAAAACCTGGGACTTAGTTCTGACTCTTCCTTCATATACCATATCCCTTTAGTCACCAAGACCAGTCGTTCCCTCCTAACACTGTGAATCCTTCCTGTCTGAACCTCAATGACCTGAGTTGAGGCTCTGTGACCCCTCAGCTGACTGGCTGCAGCCACATCTACTCAATCTCCCTAGCAATAGTTTTACTGTCCTTCCATTTGATCTCTATACTCCAGCTACAGTACTCTTTCTGCAGTCCTACAGTGACTTCCCTCCACTCTCAAAAGAAACGCTGAACTGCTTAACATGGCTTTTAAAGTCTTTGTATGGCCCCTGCTTATCTCTCCACCTGATCACTAAACTCCCCCATTTCTTGCCTATCTATTCCCACACCAGAGTATTCAGTTCCACTTCTCTCCACTTGGGTTAGAAATTTTATAAAAGGCTCTGCTCAGAATATTCAGTTTGCTTAGCTGGTCTTTTGTTACCAGTTTGAGATGTGAGGTCATCCGCTGCTACCACAAAAGGAGGAACAGGCAAGTTTTAGGAGGCTAAATAGCCTTTTGCTACTCCTGAGCTACCTGGCTTCAGGTGCTGATCTGATGAGAATGTTGTTATTCTACTAGCAGCACAGTCTGAGGGAAATTAAAATGATTTGCTAAATAATCAACTCCCAGGCTAAAGGAAAAGAAAAACAGTGATTGGTTTTGGAAGCAATTCTCTACTCACATTTGAACACGAGTGTATGTGATGGTCAGGGATTTTCAAGGGAACTAATAAAGACAGAGTATCAGTCAGACTTGCACTGAGGACATACTGCCATGTTATCTAACATCGTTTACTAGAAAGGGCAGTCCTCCGAGCTGGTTATAGATGCCTGGCTGCCATCTTTTGTAGGAGTAGAGTGAAATTTAGCACTACATTCATCTAAATTTATAAAGCACCTGTTGGGTAACACACTGGACGCTCTCATGTAAGCCTCAGAACACCTTGTGAGTTGGGTATTAGTATTCCTACCACCTCGCAGAAGACAGAATAACATACCATAGCCATAGAGCGAAGAAATGATCATTAGAACCCCAAAACTCTATCCTCCTTCACTAAGCTGATTCCCTGGATTTAACTGAATTTGACCTTCATATTGGCTGGCTCAGGGGAAGACCGAATCTTACTTTTTATCCTATTTATGAGTAGAAGGTTGCACAGGGGAGGGGGATAATAGTTACAAAAGAATAAAAAATAAAACTAAATATGCTGAGGTTTTCTCATCCTACAGATGACATATGAGCTGGCTGAAAAACTGAACAGAGGCGTAACTTTAGAAATTTTGGGGAGAAGGACCTAGCAAAAGTAAGGCAGAATAATAACAGCTATGATGACAACAAAACGACTCATAAAGAGCAAGGTGAATCTCAGCCCAAAAGCTCCTCTGGCTGATACACAACTTCAGTAAAGTCTCAGGATACAAAAATCAATGTGCAAAAATAATGAGCATTCCAATACACTAACAACAATCAAGCCAAGAGCCAAGTTAAGAACGCAATCCCATTCACAACTGCCACAAAAAGAGTAAAATACCTAGGAATACGGCTACCCAGGGAGGTGAAAGATCTCTACAAGGCAAACTACAAAACACTGCTCAAAGAAATCAGAGGTGACACAAACAAATGGAAAACTATTCCATGTTCATAGATGGGAAAAATCAATATTGTTAAAATGGCCATACTGCTCAAAGTAATTTATAGATTAAATACTATTCCTATTAAACTACTAATGACATTTTTCATGGAACTAGAAAAAAACTATTTTAAAATTCATATAAAACAAAAAGAGCCCGAATAGCTGAGGCAATCCTAAGCCAAAAGAACAAAGCTGGAGACCTCATGCTACCTGACTTCAAACTATAACTGCAGGGCTACAGTAACCAAAACAGCATGGTACTGGTATAAAAACAGACACATAGACCAATGGAACAGAACAGAGAACCCGGAAATAAGGTTGCACACCTACAACCACCTGATCTTTGACAAAGCAGACAATAACAAGCAATGGGGAAAGAACTCCCTATTCAATAAATGGCGCTGGGATAACTGGTTAGCCGTATGCAGAAGATTAAAACTGGACCCCTTCTTTATATAATATACAAAAATTAAGTCAAGATGGATTAAAGACTTAAATGTAAAGCTATAAAAACTCTGGAAGACAACTTAGGCAATACCATTCTGGATATAAGAATGGGCAAATATTTAATGACAAAGATGCCAAAAGCAATTACAACGAAAGCAAAAATTGAAAATGGGATCTAATTAAAGAGTTTCTGTACAGCAAAAGAACCAGACAGTGAAGAACAGAGTGAACAGAAAACCTAGGAAATGGGAGAAAATTTTGCAAACTGTGCATCCAACAAAGGCCTTATATCCGGCATCTTTAAGGAACCTAAACAAATTTAAAAAAACAAACAACCCCATTAAAAAGTGAGCAAAGGACATGAACAGACACTTTTCAAAGGAAGACATACATGCAGCCAACAATCATAGGAAAAAAAAGCTCAATATCACTGATAATCAGAGAAATGCAAATCAAAATCACAATAAGATTCCATCTCACAGCAGTCAGAATGGCTGTTATTAAGTAAAAAAACAACAGATGCTGGTGAGGTTGTGAAAAAAAGGAATGTTACACACTGCAGCCATGAGTGTAAATCAGTTCAAGCATTGTGGAAGACAATGTGCCGATTCCTCAAAAACCTAAAAAGAGAACTGCCATTTGACCCAGCAATCCCATTACTGGGGTACATACCCAAAGGAATATATATCGTTCTATCACAAAGACACATGCATGTATATACTCATTGCAGCAATATTCACAACAGCAAAGACATGGAATCAACCTAAATGCCCATCAATGGTAGCCTGGATAAAGAAAATGTGGTGTATATACACCATGGAATACTATGCAGTCATAAAAGAAGAGATCATATCATTTGCAGAGATATGGATGGAACTAGAGGCCATTATCCTTAGCAAACTAATGCAGCAACAGAAAACCAAATGCTGCATGTTCTCACTTATAAGTGGGAGCTAAATGACGAGAACACACAGACATACAGAACGGAACAACAGACACTGGGGCTTACTGATGGGTAGAGGATGGGAGGAGCAAGAAGATCAGGAAAAATAACCAATGGGAACTAACTAGGCTTACTACGTGGATGACAAAATAATCTGTATTATAAACCTCTATGGCACAAGTTTACCTACATAACAAATTTGCACATGTATCCCTAAACTTAAAAGTTAAAAAAAAGGAAAGAACAAGATGGAGAAGGACAGAGGTTCTGAAGCTTACTATGAGGATGAGGAAAGAGAAACAGGCAAACCAGCCACTTGGTGCCTATCACTGTTAGTTTATTCCAGCTGAAGACTTGGGCCAGGGGCTAATATCATTTGAATATGACATTGTAAAGAGGCTTGTTTTAAAGAAAGGTCAGGAAACTTTTAGGTAATGACACCAAAAGAAGAAAAACCAGACACAATGCTAGATGCCCTCATTTTTCTTAAAACATAATCTCTTGGGCAGTTGCAGTGGCTCAAGCCTTTAATTCCAGAACTTTGGGAAGCTGAGGATGGAGGATGACTTGAGCCCAGGTGTTTGAGACAAGCCTGGGCAACATAGTGGGACCCTGTCGCTACAAAAAATAAAGCAAAAAAAAACATAGCCAGATGTGGTATTGCATCCCTCTACACCCAGCTACTTGGGAGGCCAAGGTGGAGGGGATCACACCATTGCACTCTAGACTGGGCTAGAAACTGTCTCCAAAAAAACAAAACCAAACACAAACAAAAAACCAAACATAAAACATACCATTGCACTCTGGCCTGAGCTAGAACTTGTCTCCAAAAACACAAAACCAAAAGCAAACAAAAAAAACCAAACATACTCTTCACAACCTGGTGAAGATATTCATATTCATATGAAGTTAAAACTCAGGAAAATTAGGTAACTTGACCAAGTCACACTGGTTAGGTTGTAATTTGAGCTCTAGTCTTGGGGGCTCACAAACCTCTGCCCTCAGCACTATGCTAGGAAGCCTCTGTCCCAACCCTTGGTCATCATAAACAGAGAAGCCAGAGCATAAAGGCATTTAGCCTACAGAATCTGAAGGGGTGCTCATCACTTTCCATGGTTTATGTCACCTCAGTGTAAGGTTACATATATTCTGTCACTCTGGACTTCCACAATGCAATGTGGCATCATTAGAAGTGAAGAAAAAGCTGAGTAAGAAGAGAGGTTAAACGTTTAGGAAATCTGTTAAGGGAAATAATCAATGAAAGCTTCCCAAGTCTGGTAAATGTGTCAGATACTCAGATACAAGGACCCAATGACCCCCAGGTGAATACACTGCAAAAAGGACTTCAACACAGCATATTATAATCAGAAGGTCTACAGAGAAAGTAAAGAAAAAATTTTAAAATTAGCAAGAGAAAAGCATCTAGTCACCCACAAAGGAAACCTCATCAGACTAACAGTAGACTTTTCAGCAGAAACCTTGAAGGCCAGGATGGAATGGAATAGCATTTTCAAAGTGCTGAAGGAAAAAAACCCTGTCAGCCAAGAATTTTATATCCTGCTAGAATAAGCTTCATAAATGAAAGAGATTAGTCTTTTCAAGGCAAACAAAAACACTGAGGGAATCTGTCACTATTAGACCAGTCCTATAGGAAATGCTCAAGAGTCTTAAACATGGAAACAAAGCGTTGATATACACCATCACAAATGCACAGAAATAGAAAACTCACAGTTCTTATAAAACAATCATACAAATGAGGAAAAGAAATAAATAACAGCATGACGGAATTCCATCAAACCACAAGGACAAACAGACAGAAAAAAAAGAAAGAAAAGAATTTATAAAATAACTTGAAAACAATGAACCTTATGACAGAAACAAAGCCTCACATATCAATTTTAACCTAAAATGTAAATGGATTAAATGCTTCACTTAAAAGATACAGACTGGCAGAATGGATTAAAAAACCACAATCCAACTATATGCTACCTATAAGAAACTCACCTTACCTGTGAAGACAAAAATAGACTGAAAGTAAAGGGGTGAAAAAAGATACTCCATGCAAAAGAAAACCAAAAGGAGAGCTATATGTATATCAGATAAAACAGACTCTAAATCAAAAAGAGTTAAAAAAAAAAAAAAAAAGGACTAAGAAGGTCATTATATAATGAAAAAGGGATCAGTTCAGCAAGAGGGTATAGCAAATCCTAATACATGTGCACCCAACATAGGAACACCCAAATTCACAAAACAAATACTAATTACTAGCTCTAAAGAAAGAGATAGATAACAATACAATAACAGTGAGGGACTTCAACATTCTACTCACAGCACTATACAGACCATTGAGACAAAAAATTAACAAAGAAACATTGGACTTTAGACAAAATAGCCTTAACAGACATTACAGAACATTCTACCCAACATCTACAGAATATACATTCTTTTCATCAGCACATAAAACATTCTTCAAGCATGGGCTACATAGGGAGACTCTGTCTCTACAAAAAATAAAAATAAATTTAGCCAGGCATGGTAGTATGTGCTGTAGTCCCAGCTACTCAGGAGGCTGAGGTATAAAGATTGCTTAAGCTTAGGAGGTCAAGGCTACAGTAAGCCATGATCATACTACTGCACTCCACCCTGGGTAACAGAGCAAGACACTGTCTCAACAAAGAAAAAAAAAAAGAAGAAACAGTTTTCAAGATAGTTCCGCACATCAGGCTACAAAATAAGTCTTAACAAACTTTTAAAAATCAAAATCAAGTATCTTCTCAGACAACAGTAGAATAAAGCTAGAAATTAACATAAGAAGAACTTCAGAAATGATACAAATACATGGAAATTAAACAGCACGCCCCTAAATGATCACTGGGTCAATAAAGATTTTTTGTTTTTTCCTGAGACAGGGTCTTGCTATGTTACCCAGGCTAGAGTGCAGTGGTACAATCATGGCTCACTGTAGCCTCAAACTCCTTTGGCTCAAGTGATCCTCCTTCCTCAGCCTCCTGAGCAGCTGGGACTACAGGCACATACCACCATGCCCAGCTAATTTTTTGTAGAGATGGGGTTTTCCATGTTGCCTAGGCTGGTTTCAAACTCCTAGGCTCAAGCAATCCACCCACTTCAGACTCCCAAAGTGCTGGGATTCTGAGATCCCAGGCAGATCACTAGGTCAGGAGTTCAAGACCAGCCTGGCTAACATAGTGAAACCCCATCTCTACTAAAAATACAAAAATTAGCTGAGTGTGATGGCAGGCACCTGTAATCCCAGCTACTTGGGAGGCTGAGGCAAGAGAATTGCTTAAACCTGGGAGGTGGAGGTTGCAGTGAGCCGAGATTGCACCACTGCACTACAGCCTGGGCGATAGAGCTAGACTCAATCTCCAACAAAAAAGTAGGAAGATTAACAACCTAAAACCATACCTCAAGAAACAAGAGAAACAAGAACAAACTAAAGTCAAAGTTAGCAGAAGAAAAGAAATAACAAAGATGAGAGCAGAAGTAAATGAAATAGAGACCAAAAAACAATATTAAGGATCAACAAAATGAAAAGTTGTGGCCAGGTGCAGTGGCTCACCCCTGTAATCCCTGCACTTTGGGAGGCTGAGGCAGGCAGATAGCTTGATTCCAGGAGTTCAAGACCAGCCAGGGTAACGTGGCAAAATCCCATCTTGACAAAAAATACAAAAGTTAGCCAGGCATGGTAGTGTGCACCTGTAGTCCCACCTACTTGGGACGCTGAGGTAGGAGGATCGCTTAGCCTGGAAGGCAAAGGTTGTAGTAAGCCAAGATTGTGCCAGTGCACTCTAGCCTGGGTGACAAAGTCAGACCCTGACTCAAAAAAAAAAAAAAAGAAAAGCTGGTTCTTTGAAAGATAGACCAAATTGATAAACCACTAGCTAAGACTAATCAAGACAAGAAGAGATATAAACACAATAAGAAATGAGAAAGGAGACATTACAACTGATATCACAGAAATACAAAAGATCATCAGAGACTATTATAAATAACTATATGCCCACAAACTATAAAACTCAGAGGAAAGGGATAAATTCATGGAAACAATCTCCAAGACTGAACCAGGAAGACACAGAATATCTGAAAAGACCAGTAATGAGTAGCAAGATTAAATCAGTAATAAAAATCTCCCAATAACAACAAAAACCTCAGGATCAGATAGATACGTAGCTGAACTCGACCAAACACACAAAAGAACGAATACCAAACCTCCTGAAACCATTCTAAAAAGATCAGGGAGGGAATTCTCCCTAACTCATTCTATGAGGCCAGTATCACCTTGGTACCAAAACCAGACAAGGACACAACACCATCAAAAAATAAAACTATAGCCCAATATCCCTGATGAACATAGACATAAAAATCTTCAACAAAATAGTAGCAAATTAAATCTAATAGCACATCGAAAAGAAGATGCTATGATCAGGCAGGATTTATCCCAGGGATGCAAGGATGGTTCAATATACATAAATCAATAAATGTGATGCATCATATAAACGGAATTAAGGGCTAAAACCATATGATCATCTCACTAGAAGCAGAAAAAGCATTCGATAGGCTGGGCACAGTGACTCATGCCTGTAATTCCAGCACTTTGGGAGGCCACAGCGGGCAGATTGCTTGAGATCAGGAGTTCAAGACCAGGCTAGCCAACATGGTGAAACCCCGATTTTACTAAAAATACAAAAATTAGCCAGGTGTGCTGATACATGCCTGTAGTTCCAGCTACCTGTGAGGCTGAGGCAGTAGAACTGCTTGAACCCAGGAGGCAGAAGTTGCAGTGAGCCAAGATTGCACCACTGCACTCCAGCCTGGGCGACAGCACAAGACTCTGTCTTAAAAATAAAATAAAGTTCAACATCCTTTCCTGATAAAAATCCTCAACAAATTGGGCACAGAATTTGTGCCTCAACATAATAAAGGTCATATATGACAAAAACCACACCTAACATCATACTTGACAGGGAAAAGTTGAAAGCACTCCCTCTAAGAACTGCAACAATACAAACATGTCCACTTTTACCACTGTTATACAATATAATACTGGAAGTTCTCACAAGTACAATTGGGTAAGAGAAAAAGTAAAAAGTATCCATATGGAGGCCAAGCATGGTGGCTCACACCTGTAATCCCAGCACTTTGGGAGGCTGAGGTGGGCAGATCCTGAGGTCAGGAGATGGAGACCAGCCTGGCCAACACAGTGAAACCCCATCTCTACTAAAAATACAAAAGTTAGCTGGGCATGGTGGTGTGTGCCTGTAGTCCCAGCTACTTGGGAGGCTGAGGCAGGAGAATCACTTGAACCTGGGAGGTGGAGGTTGTGGTAAGCTGAGATGGTGCCACTGCACTCCAGCCTGGGCAAAAAAGCGAGATTCTGTCAAAAACAAACAAACAAGAAAAAACAAACAAACAAAAAAACCAAAAAAAAAAAAAACCCATATAGGAAAAGAGGAAGTCCAATTATTCCTATTGCTGATATGAGTTTATATCTAGAAAACCCTAAACACTCCAGCAGAAAACTCTTAGACTTGATAAATGAATTCAGTAAAGTTTCAGAATATAAAATTAATGTACAGAAATCTATAGCATTTCTATACATCAATAACAATCTAGCTGAAGACCAAATCAAGAGGGAATCCCATCTATAATAGCTACAAATAAAGAAGAAAGACAACCCAGGAGTATAGTTAACCAAGGAGGTGAAAGATCTCTATAAGGAGAACTACAAAATGCTAATGAAAGTAATTGTAGATGACACAAAGGAAAAACAACCCATACTCACGGACTGGAAGAATAAATATTGTTAAAATGACCATACTGTACAAAGCAATCTACAGATTCAACACAATCCTTATCAAATTACCAATATCATTATTCACAGCATCAGAAAAAAACAATCCTAAAATTCATAGGGAACCAAAAAAAAAAAAAGTCCAAATAGCCAAAGCAATCCTAAGCAAAAAGGACAAGGGCATCACATTATCTGACTTAAAATTATACTACAAGGCTATAGTAACCAAAACAACATGGTACTGATATAAAAACAGAAACAGGGCAGGGCATAGTGGCTCACACCTGTAATCCCAGCACTTTGGAAAGCCAAGGGGTTCAAGACCAGCCTGGCCAACATGGTGAAACCTTGTTTCTGCTAAAAATATCTACTAAAAATATGCTGGGCATCGTGGTTGCTGCTAAACAATGTATACACATGAACATATGGAGTAGAATGACACTGGTGACTATAAAAAGTGTGAGAGTGGGAGGGGGGTGAGGGTTGAAAAATTACCTATTGGGTATAATGTTCACTATTTGGGTGATGATGGGTACACTAGAAGCCAAACTTCACCACTACACAGTATACACATGTAAAAAAAAATGCACTTGTATTCCTTAAACGTATAAAAAATTAAAAAGAAAAAAAAAGTGAAGGTGAAGCAAGCAGTAAGCACTCAGGAGAAGCAGCACCAGCACTCCCAGGCCACAAGGACAGCGGAGCTGTGGGTTCTGTGACCAACTGCCCTCTGCTGGTGAGTGGAAAGAATGGACCAAAGGTTCATTTCAGGTTGGAAGTGTCAAGGAATGATGAAGGATCTTTTTCAGCCTTTTAATAGAGAAAAACTCAAACTTAAAAAACAGACAGAAGAGTATAAAACAGCCCCATGCAACTCTACCTAGCTTTGACAATGTATCAACTCCTGGCCAATCTTGTGTCATCTACCTCTTACCCACTTCCCTCTGCCATGTTTTATTTTGAAGCAAATTCCAGACAGCGTATCACTGCATCTGGAATTATTTTAGCATGCATTTCTAAAAGAAAGGGGATTTTTTCTAAAAAGCTCCATAACACCACCATTATCACAACTGAAAAATAATTAACAATAATTCTAATAATTCTTTATAGTATGAGATGCCCAAAACCAAACAAAACAAATCATTAAGCCTCACCCAAGGAGGATCATAGCAAAGGAGAGGCAATCATGCAAAATTCAGATTAACAGCATGAATCACCCATCTTTAGTCTTGCCAGAGTAAACTAGCAGCAACGTAGATTAAATGAATATCTTAATTGGAAATGCAAAGCCACAGACCCAAATGGTAGAAAAATCTTTAGTTCAGTAGATGTGACATAAGTGCTACTGAGTCTTTGTTGAAACTTTTAAAAATTTATTAAATAACATATATATATATAATATATATTTTTTTTTTGAGACAGGGTCTCATTCTGTCGCTCAGACTGAAATGCAGCGGTGCAATCTCAGCTCAATGTAGCCTTGACTTCCTGGGCTCAGGTGATTCTCCTATCTCAGCCTCCTGAGTCTGGGACTATAGGGGTACACCAATAGGCCCAACATTTTTTTGTATTTTTTATAAGATGGGGGTCCATCATGTTGCTCAGGCTGGTCTCCAACTCTTGGACTTAAGTGATCTGCCTGCCTTGGCCTCCCAAAGTGCTGGGATTAGAGGTGTGAGCCACCACGCCTGGCCTTGTTGAATCTTCCCAAGGATTCAGGAGGGCAACAATGTCCTTGAGGGCCAAATGCTCAGAGACGTATCCAAGCAGTTGGGCTGTGAGACACTGAGAGGTATGACCACACCTGCTCCCCAGCAATCTCAAACCCAGGGATCAGAATTAGGTTGAAAGATCGCTCCCCTTTTTGGGCTACCTCTGTGCTATTTATTTGTCCCTCTCTTGCAAATTTCTGTTAGAACATCTGTTTCTCTTTCTAGATTAGCCTCTGGAATACAGTATGGTATTTGATATGGTTTAGCTCTGTGTCCCCACCCAAATCTCACCCTGAATTGTAATAATCCCCACATGTTGTGGGAGGGACCTTGGGGGAGGTAACTGAATCATGAAGGTGGGTCTTTCCCATGCTGTTCTCATGATAGTGAATAAGTCTTTTGAGATCTGATGGTTCTATAAAGGGGAGTTCCCCTGTACACGTGCTCTTGTCTGCTGCCATGTGAGACATGATTTTGCTCCTCATTCGCCTTCCACCATGATTCTGAGGCCTCCCCAGCCACGTGGAACTGTGAATCAATTAAACCTCTTTCCTTTATAAATTACCCAGTGTCAGGAATGTCTTTACTAGCAGTGTAAGAACAGACAAATACAGCATTATGGTCACTTTTGTATCCTGAGTGGCTGGCACATGAGAGATGCTCAATGGATGCTTGCATGAAGAAAGCCTGGACTAGAAAAGTCAATCACTTGACGAAGTCAAGTGTTGGAAAGAATGGGGAGAAAAGAGGATTCTCATACTCTGCTTGTGGGATGAGGAATTGATACAGCCACTTTAGAGGACAACTAGCAATATCCAAAGAGATGTTCAAATATTTAGGCCACAAAACAAGAACAGGGCACAAAAAACAGGAGTCTTCAGAGAACAGCAAGAAAAGGAAGAGTTCCTGGAAATCATAAACACTTAACAGAAGGGTTGGAAGCTAAACTTGAGAAATTTGAGAAAATTTTCCAAAGCAGAGCAAAAGAACAGAGATAAAAAATAGGAGACAAAAGAAAGAAAACCAAAGGACTAACCTAGGAGGTCCAATATCTGAATAAAAAGAGTTCCAGAAAGAGAACAGAGAAAACAGACGGGATGAAATTAAAGAAAGAATTTAAAACATTTTCTTATATCCTTATATTCTGACTTTCCCAACAAAAAGAGCAATGAGTTCCCGGTAAAACAGATAAAAACAGACTCACATCAAAGCACATCACTGAGAGAATTCAGAACACTGGGGAAAAATAAAGACTGACAAGCTTCCAGAAATAACATACACAAAGGATTAAGAATCAGAATGGCTTCAGATATAGACTATAATCCTAGAAGTAAAAGATAAATGCAGCAATGATCTCAAAATTCTAAAGGAAAGTGATTTCTAATCTATACCCAGACTAAGCATTAACGACGGGTGAAGGCAGACAAAAAAGACTTTCAGACATACATGGGCTCTAAATGTGCCTTCCATGTTCCCTTTCTTAGGAAATTACTGGAAAATGTGCTTCACCAAAATGGGAGTGTGAACCAAGCAAGGGAAAGACATGAGATACAGGAAATGGGGGACCCCCTAGAGGGGACAGTGAAGACACTCTCCATGGGAGAACACTGCAGGGAAGGAAAGGTGTACTATGTGGCTCACCACACCATTAAACTGAAAACGAATCAGCCAAAACCACAAGACAACTACATTAGGAGGACAGAGTGATAGGAGGGTGAGAACATTGAGGAGGGTGGGTGCCAGAGTTGAATTCTAACCTCCCATAGAGAGAAGTCAATAGATGATACCTAAAGTTGAAACGCAGAGAATACCTAAAGTTGAAACACAGAGAAATGGCAGTAAAAACAAAAATAACTCACTAAGAAAGATGGAAGCAGTTGTCTCCGAGAAGGGGAAGAGGAGAGGGAGCACAGGTGCTGCTGTTTTTGCAATGCTATGCATCTGTACTTTTGATAAGTATAACAATATGAGGAAGAAACCCTGTACACAGCAAGTTTCTCAGAAAATTCAGAAGGGCAGTAAAGCTTTCAACAGCACTGCCAATGGTCTGACATTGTTAGACCACCAGATTCTGCTGGTGTTATGCCTGTTTGTATCTTACTGCAATATCCCAGTTTTTTGGTCATCAAAGCTCAGCATTTCACAAGTGCTTTAAAAGATACAAAGCTTTACACCGTAACCAAGAGTATGGAAGCCACTCAATCAGCAGGTATGTTATACATGGATTTCTAAAGCTCTTACCAGCAGTAAAAATGCCTTTGGTGCTCTGTCTTATACTAGAAGGTCTCACGATTGCCGAAAGCCCTGTGAGAAAAAGCCAAAAAGAAGACCAAAAAACCCCAAAACAGATGTTAGTCATCTTAACAGTTTTAAAACTTGAAACTAAATACTCTTTCTAGTCAGCCAATAAAACCACCAAATCTATCTTGGTCCTGCTGTCACAGTGACAGTGAAAAGGGCATTGGGACTGAGGGCCAGGAGACTGGAGCAGCCAGCCGTGGCACCACCCGGCTGTGTGAGTCCAGGCTGATAACTGAACAGCTCCGGGCCTCCTCCGCTTAAAACTAGGCGGAGGGTTAGCTGATGCTCAAAGGGCATTTTATGACTTAAATCTGCTTGAGATTTCTGGTTCTCAATTCCATAACATGAAAAGACAAAAATCAAATGATTACATCTACGAGAAAAACTTTCATTCTGAAAACATATATACGGATTCCACAGTGAGGAGCAAGTTTCACTCCCCTCAAAGAGACAGCCCAGATCACACTGTTGCCAGGATCATGTTCAAACAAACAGCAGTGTGTCGAATACAGAGCTATCTTCAGGATGGGGAGCTGGTGACCTAAACACACGCTCTGCAAACCTAGTGCAAGCCCAGGAGGAGAGTGGGAGTGGCACGCTTGCTGCAGCTGATGTTCCACTGCAGTGTGATAGTCTTTGCAAAGCATTACTGGAAATTGTATCTGGCACCCAGAGAAGCTCAGTAAATATTTACTGAATGAAAACAGGAGAATGCACTCAATTGAGAGAGAGACTCATTCTCAATTTCATAAATATTTCTTGATTGACTGATGTTATAAATTACCTTTAGCACCTTAAAAGGAAGTTAGTCTCTGAAGATAAGGTTCAGGCTTTTTTTTTTTTTTTCAGAGATAAGGGCTGCTTTATTGCCCAGTGGTGCGATCTTAGCTCACTGCAGCCTCTAACTACTCAAGCGATCCTCCCACCTTAGACTCGCAAGTTAGCTGAGATTATAGGCACATGCCACCATGCCCAGCTAATTTTTTAATTTTTGCAGAGACAGGGTCTTGCTCTGTTGCCCAAGCTGGTCTTAAAACTCCTGGCCTCAAGTGATTCTCCCTCCTGGGCCTCCTAAAGTGTTGCAGAAACCCACCTGGCCCGGGTTCAGAGTTTTGGATAAGCATTAGGGCAGTGCTGGGGAAAATGCTGTGGAATGTGTTCCATGTCTAAGTGAATACACTGAACACTGTATGAGACACATCAAATGTAGTTGGTTGAGGAAAGCTGTGTTCTCAATGTTATAAAAGCATAAAAAATGCCACCAATCTCTTCTCAGACCACACAAAGAACACAGACACATCTTTTAAATAAATTGTAGAATTTGTGCTCTAGGAACCAAAAGAAACATTGTTTCTCCCTTTGACAGTGATTTAGGATCCAGGAATCTAAAATTATAAGTATTTTCACCATCTTACTTGAAACAAGTAAAAATTCAGATTTAGAAAACGCTCGAATTTTTAGCACTTTCTTCTTCTGAGAGGCAATCTCTCTATCTCACTAAACAAGAAGGAAAAAATAAAACATCCCAATCACAAATAAAGTCTGCTTTCCCCCACTGCTGGCACTTCCTCAACATCACATTCATAAACGTACCTAGTCGCACCACATCTCCACAGTCAGGATCATGAGCCACTTGGAATAAAGTTTCTTCCACATCTCTGTTTTTTCCAGGAGGGTCCATAATATGATTTATCTGTTGCTGTAAGCTTTTGGGCAATGTCATCAGCTGAGTGAACTGTCCTTCTGGGCTTTTATCTATCTGAAGGGATAAAAAAAGATGTCTATGGAAATGCTTTCAATTCCATAAATACTCAAAGACACAGGGCTTCCCTTTAAAAATCACACAAACATATATGCACCACGCACCCCTGGTGAGGCAGCAAGCTAAGGAGACTCTCTTCTGAAACTGAATGTATAAGTGTTCAGGAGTCTAAGTCCCTTCAAAAAGGGTAATTCTTGTCTTATGGTATTTCATTTCTTCCTGAGAAAAGAATAAAAGGCACTCTCAAGGATCAATTTCTGACTTTTGGTTTTAAAATTTATGTCTTAAATCCAGCAGTCAAAGGAAGTGGTACTGCAGTCGACACTCATGGAGGCTGCATCAAATCCAGGTGCTGAGGTGACCCCTCCCATTTCATGCCATGCAAGGAGACTGGCATGCCCTGATTACACCGTCAGTGAGACTGAGTGGGATCTGAATTGTGTGTCCTGCCCGAAGGGCCTTTTACTATGCTGTACTTCACAAACTGTAGGAATACACTGATGACAGAAACTAATCTTATTCACTTTTAATCCCTGGCACACAGTAGGTACTCAAAAAACAATAAGGAAATAAAACTGAATCAAAACAATTTAGTTATCCTAAAGCTACTATGCCAGTAGCTTCTGTTCCCAAAGTATTCTAAAACATACTAAGATGCTGAAGATAAATGCATAAATAAAACATAAAACTATGTGTCAGACTTTACTTAGAAACCCTTGAATCAAAAGTTAGCCACAGAGCAGAGGCCAGACCTAGCTTTCCTAACTCCCAGTTTCATACACTGTGCCTCATGGAATGAATTTTTAAAAATCTTGTAAACATTGATTTCCTGCCAAGTGCAGAACCAGTAACACTGCCCTCAACAGCTCATCACATTATTTCCCAAGGAAGAATCTGTCTTGTATCCTTTTAACAAATATTTAGGTTTTAACTTCAACTAAGAGAACAGTAAGAAGAAATCAGATGAATGTATTACATTTTAGGCTTACAGTTTATAGATATGACCAACTTTCTTAATAATTAGAATCTACTCATTCTACCATTTTTTAAATTGAATAAATATTTATTAAGTATATATTAAATGGGCCTATAGGTTTATGCCTGTAATCCCAACAGTTTGGGAGGCCGAGTCAGGAGGACTGCTTGAACCCAGGAATTCAAAATCAGCCCTAACAAAACAGTGAGATATTCAGCTCTACGAAAAATTAAAAAAAAAAAAAAAAAAAAAAAAAGCCAGACATGGTGGTGCACGCCTATAGTTCTGTCTACTTGGGAGGCTGAGGTGGGAGGATCATTTGAGCCTGGGAAGCTGAAGCTACGATCAGCTGTGACTGTGCCACTGCACAACAGCCTGAGCAACAAGAGACTGTTTCTCAAAAAAAAAAGTATATACCAAATGCCTGAATTTTCTAGTTTTGTCTATAAAATCTATGCAGAGATAAGAAAATGTTATTATTTAATGGCTCTAATGAAAGTAGAGGGGTATTTAGGTTTTTATCTAAATATTTGATATATATCATTAAGATAGTTCTAAATTCACAGGCCCCATCCTCTATTTAGCTTTGGCTACAAAAATGACAACAAATGTGAGTATTTCTGTAAAATAATCTTAGAAATGACATTTATGGACTTATGTTTTGAGGCCACATATTGGGATTTGGTAGAATAAACTTATATTTAAGTTATGATTTACCTATGAAGCTTCCAGGAATTTTAGAGATGCCAGAATGGCTTGAGTGACATATAAAAAGTTAGAAAGTTGGCAGGGTGCAGTGGCTCACACTTGTAATCCCAGCACTTTGGGAGGCTGAGGTGGGCAGATCACAAGGTCAAGAGATTGAGACCATCCTGGCCAACACAGGGAAACCCCATCTCTACTAAAAATACAAAAATTAGCTGAGCGTTGTGGCACACACCTGTAGTCCCACGTATTCAGGAGACTGAGGCAGGAGAATTGCTTGAACCTGGGAGGCAGAGGTTACAGTGAGCTGAGATTGCGCCATTGCACTCCAGCCTGGCAACAGAGCAAGACTGTGTCTCAAAACAAACAAACAAACAAACAAAAAACTAGAAAGTAGTACTTGTCACTGCTTTCTCTTGAGGAAAATAATGCACTGGAATTTTTACTTGAAAGCATGTGGATATAAAGATAAAATATCAGGTGACATGATTTAAAAATTTGGTCTATTCTCATTTTCCTTACACTAATTCCCATTAAAATACTAAAGTGAAAGCATTTAGCTAAATTGTGAAAGTCAAATTGGATTTTAAAAGCAGACAATATAATACAATTATTATATGTCAACTTAAGAAAAAAGCAGATATGGAAAAAACATTATATTGTGTAATTCCATTCATATGAACTGTCTAGAACAGGCAAATCGACCGAGACAGAAAGTGGATTAGTGGTTGCCTGGGGGAGGGGAGAACTGGGGACTACTAATAGGTATGGAGTGACAGAAAGCTTCTAAAATTATATTGTGCTGATGGCTGTGCAGCTCTGTGACTATACTAAAACCACTAACTTTTATGGTATATGAATTATTCACCAATAAAGCTAATATTTTATTTATTTTTTTGAGACAAAGAGTCTCCCTGTGTTGCCCAGGCTGGAGTGCAGTGGTGTGATCTCGGCTTACTGCAACCTCCATCTCCTAGGCTCAAGCAATTCTCGTGCCTCAGTCTCCAGAGCAGCTGGGATTACAGGTACACACCACACCCGGCTAATTTTTTAATTTTTAGTAGAGAAGGGGTTTCGCTATGTTGGCCAGGCTAGTCTCGAACTCCTGGCCTCAGGTGATCCATCCACCTCAGCCTCCCAAAGGGCTAGAATTACAGGCGTGAAGCTGCCATTCTTTCCCCCTGGCCAAAAGAGTAAAGAAAAAATAAAACCATATCCTAGGAGGAATGGCAGAGATGAGCATCACCTGTAGAACTAAATGTAGGGATATGGCAGATAATTTTATGTGTTAACTCAGCTAGGCTATAATGCTGTAGCACAAGGCTACAGTGCCTACTTACTTGATAAAACACCCATCTGGATGTTGCTGTCAGCATATTTTTTAGAATTAATTAACATTTAAATCAGTAGACTTTAAGCTGATTATCTTCCATATTACAGGTGAGTCTCATCCAGTTGGTTGAAGGCCTTAAGAGAAAAAACTAAGGTCCCCTGAAAAAGGAATTCTGCCTCCAAACAGCTTTCAGATTCAAGACCGCAACACCAACTTCCCCGGGTCTCCAGTTTCCTGGCTCACCCTACATATTTCTAACCTTCCAGCTCCTCCAACTGTATGAGACAATTTCTTAAAATACATCCCTCTTTCTCTTTCTGTATCTAAATACAGACACACATGTACACGGAGAGAGAGAAAACGAGGGGGGAGGAGAGAGGGAGGGAGGGAGGGAGGGAGAGAGAGAGAGAGAGAGAGAGAGAGAGAGAGATCCTATTGATTCTATTTCTCTAGAAAACCCTGACAAATCCAAGGATTGATGGTCTGGCCCTCAATCCATCATAGTCTGGCCCTTGCAATAACCAAATGGATCCTGGATTACAATAGACTGACTACCAAGTGAGTAGAAACCCCACCTGCATCTCCTGTGCCAGATATGGTAAATCTGTTAGAGGAGGTCAGTAAAACTCCAGGTTAACTGATGAGGCCCACCTGGTGCATGCATTCTTTTACATCCCTATTAGGAAAGGGTCAGAAGCAGCTCACATTTATAAAAGACAGACAACAGTGTACCTTGCAGTTTGTCTCAGGGATATGTTAACTCTCTCATGCTCTGCATAAGATATTCAAAACAAGCCAGATTATTGGGCCCGTCTGTATATGATGTTGATCTACTATATGAGTGATATACTGTTACTGTCACCCGGTAAGCAATAAAGGACAAGGACATTGGAGGTCTTAGTAGATATATGCATTCCAGAAGGAAGGAGATACCTAGGAGAAACCCCATGAAGTTTCAAGAGCCTACCACATCAATGGAGTTTTTTTTTTTTCTTTTTTTTTTTTTTTTATTGCATTTTAGGTTTTGGGGTACATGTGAAGAACATACAATATTGTTGCATAGGTACACATGTGGCAGTGTAATTTGTTGCCTTCCTCCCCTTCACCTATATCTGGCATTTCTCCCCATGCTATC